>BLKR01005304.1:0-83775 GCA_011170035.1 Teleogryllus occipitalis
TCATAATAATTATCCATATGTTATAATATCGCGCTCAGTAGGTGGTAATTGGTTGGAATGCCTCGCCCCATGCCCCCTCCTTGTATCCGCCAATGGTTGGATTCAATTAGGATACTCCCAACATAGCATTCTCACCATCAAAATCGTCGGTCATCAAATTATTTTATCTTAATTTTTATTCATACATAAACTCTTATTTGAAGTGTTTATTCGGAAATCGCATTAAATACGTCATTTCTGTTCTCTGTACGATGCGGATAGGCTTGGGGCACAGGTACATGTCATTGCTCAGAACTGGAAAATGACTAGACGGAATCGAACGCTGGAAAAAGTTCAGATCGATGATTTCGAATTATTTCCTTTCCAGAGTGAGATTTTTAAAATAGTGGACGTGATAGGATTGTTGAGATAATGGCATCTGTACGTGACTTCTATGGCCTTTCCGGATGGTTTAAAAGATGCGATTATTGTTTAATGGGTTGTTACAGGTCTGTCCGTGATGTCGTGGCTAAAATATTGAATCATTATCCATGCATTTGATTATTTAACTTAATGAACCACAATTTGATTCCATGATGTTAACAGATTATAATGATCTGATCAGTACCGCGATTTTTGATATATTTTTAATCAATCTATTATGAACACTTAATGTAATAATAATAATAATAATAATAATAATAATAATAATAATAATAATAATAATAATAATAATAATAATAATAATAACAATAATAATGATGATAATAATAATAATAATAATAATAATAATAATAATATCAAGTGCTCACTGCATACTTTCACTTTCTTGTACACATACTACGTACATATGGCTAATATACGTGAAAGGTTTGTAATGTTTCAGGTAAAAATGCCCTTTTTCAACCAAAAACTGTTTTGTGGTTCCCTGATACTATAAAAGAAGATTTATCTTAGTCCTAAATGTAGTAAATTACATTTTGTAATAATTTTCTGAATAGTGTTACGTTCTTTAAATACTGAGTCTTATAAAATGTTGTCAAAAGTTTGTGAATATTAAGAAAATAGTTAATTTGGTGCTCTCGCGCGCTTACTAATTGGCAAGTGAAAAAGACAAGAAATCCGTTATCATGACATGAAGTTCGGAAAGACAATTATTTGTTTTGAATAGCAAATGAAATATCATATACGAATATAACGGTCGCATAAGACGTATACAGTTAACTCCGGTTATAGTGTAGTTCTTGGGAACAACATTTTTGGTTCACTATATCCGATGATGTCAACTAGCAGAAACCGCCAGACGCTGTTCTGCCCTCCGTCTCTTTCTTCTATTTTCTTTCCATTTCATTTTTCACTCAAACTTTTCCGTCTTTTTCCTTCTCTTTTCCTTCAGTCTTTTTTCCTTCCCTCCTCTTTTTTCCTTGATATCTTTCCTCTCTCTTGATATCTTTCCTCTCTCTTGATATCTTTCCTCTCTCTTGATATCTTTCCTCTCTCTTGATATCTTTCCTCTCTCCGATATCTTTCCTCTCTTGATATCTTTCTCTCTTGATATCTTTCCTCTCTTGATATCAGCATCTCTCTTGATATCTTTCCTCTCTCTTGATATCTTTCCTCTCTCTTGATATCTTTCCTCTCTCTTGATATCTTTCCTCTCTCTTGATTCTTTCCTCTCTCTTGATTTCTTTCTCTCTCTCTCTCTCTCTCTCTCTCTCTCTCTCTCTCTCTCTCTCTCTCTCTCTTCGCTTTTAATAATTTGTTAATATTTTGTGTTCATAGTATGTAATTTTTAAATTCATATTATTCAATTTTTAAGTTCATATTATTTATTTTTTTTTCTGTTCGATTTTTTAAAATTTTCTTTTATACAAACCTTTTCCTAATAAAAACGAACACAAAAAAAGGATTATCCAGTTTCGTGCAGTCGTTTGAACGTTATGCATTTACATACATTTCGGCGATTCATTTTTATTTATATAGATTTCTCCATAACGATTGATTTTAGTAATTTATAGATACGGCAAAATACAACATGAACGGAAAAGTTCAATATTTTTTATTTGTTCTTAAAAAATAAATCATTTTCAATTGTTTGCTTCCTACTTTTTCATTAGTAATTTCTCTAGATCCTCCTCCAGCGTTCGTGATCTCTCCGTACTTGATTCTGCATTGTCCAACATGAAGTATCGTATGATGTCCATCTCGAAGTATCGTAATGCAGTCTTCACACCTTTCAACACCTCATGCACTGTTGGAACACCATTCCCTCTTCGAAAGCCCTTTTACTCGTCTAATAACATACGAGATGCTTTCAGTAGCTGGATGGTGCAAGCGGGTAATGAAACTGATCGCTTTTCCGGAGAGCACGCCGGATATCGATAGGGTGTGTCACTCGAGTGCTTCCTGTCGCCTACGTAGAACTCAGCTTGCTTTATCCCACGGAATGCTCTGAAAACTTGGATTCTAAAACTTTCTTCTAATTTCTACTCTTCTCTTTCATCTTGCCCAGCCACTCCTTTGTACACTCTAGGTAAATCAGCCAATCGTTTTCCAAGAATTAAATCAAGATATTCTAAAGACCTACTACATCCTCCTTAATTAGCTGTAAAGCAGGTTCCAACATTTCTAAATTAAATATTTATGTTTTTAATTCAAATATTGTATGTATTTTTCTGAAGGACCCTTCCTGGGTATCCTTAGTTGTTATTGTTTATATTGTAAATATTAGTCTTCTACCATTGTTCATTCATGATGAAATGTAATTACACAAAATTGTATACTATGTATCATAAAAACCCTTCAAAGACATAATAATGTCGAACAAGGAAATAAAAACTATTAAAAAAATCCCACGGAATCTCAAGTAACATCGAGATTGAAACAAGCAATCGCGCGTCGCAGCTCACGCAGGACACGTCCTTCGTTTCTGCAGTGAAACTGAGTGGCATAAAGACATCAGTAAGGTATCGTTCCGGGTACGATACCTTCGTCTCAGGAGAGACTTCTTCGATTATGACCTTTGGTCGACGATAATTTTTTCAAGCCGCCTTGTATTGGAATTTGTTGCACTGAGGTGATATATTATTTTCCAGGAGCGAATTAATTTTTAGGACGTAATATTTCCTACGTTCACTAATGCCTAGGTTCAAGTTCACTATAGCCGAATTTTCTTGTGCTCGTTTGTAATGAAACATACAATGTACATGGCAGATATTCAGTGTAGTGAATATTGAATATTGTTCAGGTGTAGAAAATTGAAAAATACTATAGTATCGTAAATTTGCCCGCGTAGTTTAATATTTACGAGTACATAGGGACTATTTCAACTTCATTAGTTGGAATCGGGTTATTCATGTTCTGAGCCGGGCTGTATAACGAACTTCTGAAATGATACATTTCATGTTATTTTTTTTAAAATCCATACAGTTCTTCTGTCGCTCATAATTAGGCATTACAAATTAGTCAGCCAGTTCATCAGTATGTTTTAAATACAATTTTCCGCTTGATTCCGAAAATTGTCAATTGTCAATTGTCAGAACATTGCAAAGCGTTGGTCATACCGAAGCAGAAGTCCTGTTAAAGTGAAAGTGGAAGGAGAAGAAAGTTGAGTGCAAGAATCTTGACCCCTTGAACGGGAATCGTCCAGTCATTCACCTGTCAAGATAGAGGAACACACGAAAACGTTCAACGACCATTTTAGAACACGAAAACCGCACTTTCTGTGGGAGGGATGGGAAGCTTTCGCCACACCCAGAGTGTGTTTTCCTCTTCAGTCGTCGTGTAGTTTTGCTGTCTCATTCAATGCATGTTGCCTGACTAATTAAAGATTGTCTTTTTAGTGACAAGATCATATTCTCATAGTGAAGTTATGATTGTATGTAAGAAAGCGAAAGTCCAAGTGTCAGAAGAGAAAAGATATTTTCGTTATCTCCTATGAAATGTGAATGAAGAAATATGATTTCTCGTCAGAAAAAATCGAAAAAAGAAAATGAAACCTAAAGGTGGTTTTTTAGAAGCCTGTAAAAAATATCTTCCAATAATAGATATCAATCCATTACACTTGCTTTATAAGCATTCGCAGATTTCTAGATTTTAAAAGATATTTCTGTAGAAGTGAAGTAATGGTTCTTATTTACTTTGTTGTGACGATAGCGCGCTTCGAACGTACCACTTCTAATTTTATTAAAATTAAATAAAATATTAAATAAAATGTAAATTATATTTTTGCCTACCATAGACGTGTAAATCAAATTTGTATTGTCCGTGTAACTTCTCTCAAAAGTATTGTGAAATTTTATTCTTCCCTCGTATTATGTTAAAACTAAATAATTAAATTTAATTTCAACTTAACCATGGGTTGGACTTACAACATATTATTCCTTACCTGTTTCATGTGGATGTATAATTCTATACAGAATCACGATTTCTGGAAGTTCTATTGATTGTAACCAATTATTAGAATGATTGCAACTACTATAAATTATCAGCCTTCTTCAACAATAAAAATTTAATATTTATTCTTATTATGTATATTACAATTTCTTTCTATCTCATGAGAATTACTTTTCGATCTAGAACATTAAAACACCGTATGGGTTTGAAAATAAGTTCGTAAGCTTACTATAATATCTTGATACATGGCTTCTCGGCTGACTAGCAGAATGTTGTCCATGGAATCATTGTTACCAATTTTTACGTTCTTGCCTAAATTAAAAATTTTCCAAATGTCCTCAACGATTTTATATTAATAAGTCTTAATATTTCCCACAAAATTAATACGCGGTCGCGACTTTCCCTATCTGTGTTTCGTATGCAGCACCTACCCGCGACTGACTATATTCAGATACTTATAGAAAAAATCTTCCATCTATGGAGCTACCCTAATGTATATTTCCTCGAAACACGGGAGTTTATTTTTCCGAAGCTCCAACTACTACATTAATAAAAATTCCAATTACAGTTTAATACTACTTAAACAATAACAAGCTCTTAAAACTCAAAGTAATCATAAATTACTATCATTCACACAATACCTGCCTATGCTGAAAATCCGTTCGCACTTCACCAACCGCTTACGCACGTTCGCTTCAATGTTTTTCCAGAGAATGATCCCATGTGTCCTTTCACAAGATCGTAGCTATCACCCCCCCCACACACACACACACACTCTATTCACATTTTTCACAAAATGTATTCGGGGCCGTGTACATTTGCACAGCGTTATGACACAAAGCAAGCAATATTAAACTTTGTTGATCGATTGTCCTAACAATGCGTATTCTTTGACTTCCGACTTTGAAAGCAATGCCATTATTCCAACGCTGGATGTTGTTTTATCATTTAAACTAAACCCAGGGTTCTTGGCTTATCACAGTATATTTAAATAATTTTAACAATTATATTCGGATAAAAGTTTAAAACAAATTACTGTGACTTATGTTTCTTCTTTTCATCTTGGACTTTCATTTACCTCTTGCTATAGACAGTAAACTTGAAGGGGAAAAAATACAATTTTAATTTTAGTTTATTTATATAACACTAAAAATAAATTAGTACCTTTCATTTGAAATAGTGTAAACAAAAGAATATAAATAATTCAAATATGTTCATTTTTCTTTTTAGAACTGAGTATGTGTCATCAGCTTCGGTGGCAGAGGATAATATCCAATGAACACCCACCTCGCAGTCAGTGATCCACTGGTCATACGAAGTTTTGCATTATAAAGAAGTTCGTTGTAGAAAGACTTTGCTTTTGCAGTCATTTTTTCTATAAATGTTGGTAGGTGATACATTGAATTAGTAAATGTTTTTGTTTTCCTTCGAGAGATTATCATATTAATTGATGTGTCTGTTCTGTTGATGTCGTTCTGTAGAACACTAGCGATTTGCATCGGGACACTAAATTTGCATAACTTCATCCAACCACGACGCTAACACGCCGGGCTGTCTGCAACGTAAATCAAGCGTTAAAGCCCTCCTTGTTAGAGTGTTTAGCAACTGCCCGCAGCAGAAATGCGTGCGCGGTGTATTTGCGGAGCGCGAGAGCAATTCGAGCGCACGCACGAGGTGTGGCGGCGCGGCGCCGGCGCGGGGTCTCGCGCTGTGGGCGGGCCCAGCCCCAGGCGGGGGCGATGGAGGAGGGGGAGGAGTAAAAGGAGAAGGCAAGGAGGGAGGAGTGGCAGGAGAAGGAACAGTAGGAAAGTGATGAGGGGGGAAGAGGAGGGAAAAGGTTTGGGGGTGGTAGGAGGAGGAAAAGGATGATAGGGAAGAGGAGGAAAATGGAGGAGAGGAGGGAGGAAAATGGAGGTGAGGAGGTGGCGGAGGAAAATGGAGGTGAGGAGGAGGAGGAGGAAAATGGAGGTGAGGAGGAGAAGGAGGAGGGAAATGGTGGTGAGGAGGAGGGAAATGGAGGTGACGAGGAGGAGGAGGTAAATGAAGGTGAGGAGGAGGAGGTAAATGAAGGTGAGGAGGAGGAGGTAAATGAAGGTGAGGAGGAGGAGGTAAATGAAGGTGATGAGGAGGATGGAAATGGAGGTGAGAAGGAGGGAAATGGAGGTGAGGAGGAGGAGGGAAATGATGGTGTGGAGAAGGGAAATGGAGGTGAGGAGGAGGAAGAGGAGGGAAATGAAGGTGAGGAAGAAAATGGAGGTGAGGAGGAGGAGGAGGAAGATGAGGGGAAGAACAAGAAAGAGAAGGACGAGAGCGGCGGAGGTGTGAGTGCGGGCGGGTGTGGCGACGGAGGCGGTTCCTCGAGAAGGGCAGGGCGGCGGCGGCGGCGGCGCCGGCGGCGGCCCGGCGAGCGCGCTCGCATTTCGAGAGCGAGGCTGGCGGGCGGCGATCTGGCTCAAGGTGAAGGGAGGGAAGGCAGGCCGGTGACACGCGCTGTCCCAGTATCGGCAAAAGGCAACGCGAGTTGCGCCCGGCGTCGCACAGTGGTCCAGGACGAATGGAAAGAAGCTGGGAGCGCGTTTTTATGCGTTGCCGCCAGGGGTGGATTAATTCATTGGATTAAGCACGCGCTTAGGGCTCCGCTACATTTGAACCCCCCCCCCAACACATTTTTTCTCAATTTTTCATTTGTTCATAAATGTTTGAAACATTGTTTTATTGAAAAGATTATATTTTATCTTTATAATCATTTTCAAAACATGTTTTAAAATTTCAAGATTATTATGGGGTCACAGATTCACCTTTTGGCCGTACTTTGGACTGCTTAAAATATTAATCCGTCCCAGAGTGCCTCGTTTTGACTTACCGTCCACTGGTTTACAATTGGGATCCGGCATCAAAACATGACTATGAAGGGTGTATGTTTTTTTTTTTTTTTTTCATTTTCTTAACTTCTTCACTGGAACTGAAGAGTATATCTCAGATTCATCGTTTTGTTGAAGGTGTTTTTAAAGAGATGCCATTTCGACTGTTGCAAGCTCTCAGAACTAAAGTTTTGACGTTTTTCTAATTGAAAAATCTGTGAATTTCTGGAAGACCCAACACTCAGAATGATCAGGACGTAAATCTTAAAATAGTTTAAAGATTTACGTTTAGTTTCGTAATTTCAAAGTAACAGCAATAAATATATGAATAATCCTTATGGTTGGCTTAAAAGTATATTTGAAGGGCTTGGGTAGTAACAAGACCAGACACACCAGCCGCAGAATGTCTAATACTAATCATAGATGTTACGGTCTAAGTGTGAATTGTCTTGTATCTCCAAGCCTATTCATTTACAGGTCGGAAAGGAAGATCTCGTTTTGAGTTTGACTAGGAGTTTTTTTCTTTCACTAGCGCTTTATTCTCCTTTGTTTTGGCGTGATATCACCGTCCAAACAACTAATAAAGAACAGTGAAAAATGCGAAGCACTATCGCAGTTTCTTTCTAGTTCATGAGAGACGGTCCATCGCACGGCCCAAAATTATGGGAGATCGGACAGGATACGCAAAGGAAGATCACGCTTAGTCAATGGCTCGATATCTAAATTACTGGCATTTCCCAGAACTGATATGAAGCTTAGACGGTAATGATCGGTCAGAGCAGAGAGGCACTAGAATTTTCTTCCAATAGCCTGCTTTGATCCAACTATCGAGCTCATGTCGAAAATCTGCCACGTCGGAACTCTAATCCATATCTACCATACTTTAATTTTGCTTTCCTAACTCCATACCCTGGTCCAGTATTTATAAGTTTGGGTTTATTTATGAAGATTATTTTACCAGTGTCAATAATAAACCTTGGAACCCGGTAAAGAACTTGATGTGTCAATATTTATGGAAAAGGAGATAAGTTTTCCCTGGATTCTCCTGTCATTCTCTAATTTGTGTACAACCAGGAGAGTGAAATTCTCTGTTCGCTTAGTAATGGGCGCATGTGTATTTACAAATGTGACTCAAATGTCAAAAAATCCTAAATAATAACAAGATAAGTTGAGTTGTCTGATAATTTACAAACCTCTAACAATCATTCGCTGTAACTGATAAACATCAAATAAGATGAGTTTGCTGTGTATTCACATTATAAGATTAAATTAATCACGGGATGGCGAGGTAAATTATTCCCGTGCCAAATATAATATTTTCGAGGGCCTAGTTTATTCTCAGGGAGTGAAAGAAATAATTAGAGACTATTTATTTCTGAGAGTACACTAGTGTTTATTTTAAGGAATATCCGCTTAACGGCCTCATTTGATAATTTTCCAAAGTCGTTTTGTATTATCTTAGGATATTTATTTCGTAAATGACGACACGCATAGAGGAATGATATAGTGACTTTCCTTTACGCTGAAAATTTATCGACTTCGTTCGTCATTTCACGCATTGGGGACACTGTGAGCCGCGCCTGTGACTCTGGTCCGATCATGCGCGTGTCCTCGCAGAGGGGCATGGGCGGGGGCGGGGGCGAGAGGCGGTTGCGACGCAGGCCGCTCGCTTGATTAGGCCGATCGGTTGTCGCCGCGCAGTCCGATCTGAACAGCCGCTGACCACCACGCCACACCGGACGGAAGGCCACAGCACTCCTTGCGGGGGCCTCTACGGATCCATCCTCTCTCCGCCCCTCAATTTTTCTCTGAAACCACGCTATCCCATACCTTGAAAACATGGGTATGGGGCCCCTGCAGATCCATTCTCTGTCCGCCTCTTTTATTTTTTTCTGAAACCACGCTGTCCCATACCTTGAAAACATGGGTACGAGGCCTCTGCGGATCCATCCTCTCTCCTTTATTTTTCTCTGAAACCACGCTGTCCCATACCTTGGAAACATGGGTGGGGCCTCTACGGTGATCCATCCTCTCTCCGCCCCTTTATTTTTCTCTGAAACCACGCTGTCCCATACCTTTGGAAACATGGGTATAGCCTCTGGGATCCATCCTCTCCGCCTTTATTTTTCTCTGAAACCACGCTGTCCCATTCCTTGAAAACATGGGTATGTGGCCTCTACGGATCCATCCTGTCCCTTTATTTTTCTCTGTGTCCCATACCTTGGAAACATCCTCTCGGATCCGCCCCTTAATTTTTCTCTGAAACTACGCTGTCCCATACCTTGGAAACATGGGTATGGGGCCTCTACGGATCCATCCCCTCTCCGCCCCTTTATTTTTCTCTGAAACCACGCTGTCCCATACCTTGGAAACATGGGTATGGGGCCTCTGCGGATCCATCCTCTCTCCGCCCCTTAATTTTTCTCTGAAACTACGCTGTCCCATACCTTGGAAACATGGGTATGGGGCCTCTGCGGATCCATCCTCTCTCCGCCCCTTTATTTTTCTCTGAAACCACGCTGTCCCATACCTTGGAAACATGGGTATGGGGCCTCTGCGGATCCATCCTCTCTCCGCCCCTTTATTTTTCTCTGAAACCACGCTGTCTGATCCTTTGAAAATATGGATGTGTCGGGTAAAGTTGCAGCCGTATATAGAAAGGAATGTAATTAGAATATCTAGAGAAATTAAAATTCGGATCATAGGGCATATGCATATTTTAGTCTGCCGAAATGTACTCGATCGAAATTAAATGTGAACACACTTCGTTACTTAACGATGTCTAGGATTTACATTTACTATGCCTAAAACTGCTTACTTTTCCAATAGAGATCGAAAATGCCTATTCGTTTTAGGAAAGCCTTAATAGGCATATTTAAAACACTACCTCATTGAAATTGTCTTAAATAAAATTGAAACCGCATCCTGGCAAAAAATAAGTAAATGCAAATCATCAGTAAATACATATTTTATATTGCTTTAGTTGCGTTCACGTTAAAAGAAGAGAAAATTAATACCCTATTATTCCAACATTATAATATGCAGTAGTAACAATTGTTGAAAAAAGAAGTTCATTTTCTATTTATCAGATGAAATTTGTTATATGTATTCTGGTTATTTCAGATTTTTACATAGAGAACATGAGACAACTCGTTTTCTGTGCAGATTCTGAGTGACAAAAGTCTGAGATGTTTTACCAACTTCATTTCTGTGTTTAATCTGACATTTTTTTCTGAAATAATGAAAATGAATTTTCGGTTTGTATCAGTTCCAGAACTGTGTTTTTATTATCCAATCCATTTTTGTTTGTGTCTATTTTATACGAAGGTTATGAAGTTTTTTTTTTCTATTTCGTAGTGGTGATAGCATTTTAATTGTATTGTAAGGCCCAAGAAATGCCTCCCCACTAAAGATACAGGTACATAGTAAAATTTTTCATGTAATTAGATGTGCTGTGAAATAAATTTTAACTGAACATAGTGCATAACTACGATGTAAAATTTGTTACATTACAATCAAATTCAAACAAGGAAAGTTCATAGTTCGTAGAGGTTCAGAACATCACTAGAGTACTTGGTTCCACTATCATAATTAAGTTCCCTAACAAACTTGAGGATCAACTATTACGATTGGAAGCCTCGGACTAAAAAAATGGTAATTTAATTACCACAGAGAGTTACACTTTAATACTTCGTTAAGCAAAGTAGAAAGTTGATTGCACGAATAGTGGCAACTGGAGAAGGCGAGTTTGATTTGATTTATTTTCGTCAAAGAACAATAAAAATGTTATGTGACACACAGGGGAGAAGCACAATATGTGCACTCGTTCAACCAAAGTACCGAGTGTTTATATGAACCGTTGCAATCCTGTTCTACTTAATTACTATACTCCTCGTTATTGCTCCTCGTGTAAAGATAATAATTAATTGAACGGTTGTGTATGCAATTATACTAGTTGTATAAATGTATAACATACGTGTACACCAGTCGTTTCGTGCACACTACGTAACCTGAGCTGCAACGACTGAAGACATGGGGCTACGTCAGTATAGCCTTGACACAAAAACTAAAACTTTTAGTATTCAACTTAGAAGTTCTGCAGAAAATGTTAACTTAAGGAGAATTTACTACCTGTAACAGAAGGTATAGTACACTAATTTACTATTCCTTCCTACTCGAACCGCAACATTTAACTTGTACGTAGTGTACTGTAAGTGAGCCTCCTTATATAGCCCAGGTAGGATTTTTGTTCCTTTTTTTTAAATTTATTTCTTCTTGTTCGACAATACAGTCTTTCAAGGGTTTTAAAAATACATAAGATTATTATATGACAATTTTGGATTAGCCATCCATAAGGTAAGTGAGGTTTAAACTCTGACATAATTATTGATTTAAGGTTATTATTAATTAAGAAGAGAAAGGAATATGATTATGTTCAGGAGCTGAGGGTATAGTGGTTTACGGGGGTTTGAATTTGTCTTTAGGAAATCTTGACTTTATGCGTGGGTGGACCACATTTTTTCCCATGTTAAAAATGATGGTACTTGGTGAGGTATGCAGATTGTTGTAAAAATTGTTAGCTAGTTTAGCTATGATTTCTTCTAATTTTGTAATTTTTAATTCTCGATGAATTTGTTCATTTGTAATGAACCAGGGGGCATTTAAGAGTATTTCTTAGAAATATATTTTGAATTACTTTAATTTTATTAATATTGCTAGGAGCTGCACCTCCCCAGATTGGGCATCCATAGGTTATAGTAGGAAAGATTATCGATTTGATTAGCAGTCGGCATTCGATTTTCAATGTAGAGCGCTGGTTTAATATTGGAAATAATTTTGAAATTTTTGCTTTTGCTTTATTTGCAACCGCATTGATGTGCGGTTTCCATGTTAACCTTTTATCAAATAAAATGCCAAGGTATTTTACTGGTGAGGAGGCCCATGGTATTTTCGTTTCTAGTATAATAGTTCCTATTATTCCTTATATAGCCCAGGTAGGATTTTTGTTCCTTGAAGTCAATGTGATTATGTCTTATCATCGCGTGAGTTACGGGTAGGAACGGGCGTCTTACTCGCGCACGGTAAATCTAGCAGATAGAAGGGCACGGGATATGTTTGAAATTGTATTGTGTGTATTTCAATGACCTATGCTAACAAATAGAATTACCGCTTTTCATAGTAAGGTACAAGGTGTATTTGTTAGAGTATTTTAAGGTCCTTGTGTGATTGTCATCTAGTTTGCTTGTTTATTATTTTAGAGACTACCATACACATTTATATGTTGATAATATAGCAGTTATCTACAGTCTACCATGTAAGGTTTGTTACTCCTTTGTGTTTGAAATTTGAGCTTTGTTTAATATCTGTAAAATTAAATAAACAGAGGTTGTCTGGTATCAAGTTTCTATTTCGCTTAAGATCTTTTCGATCGCGTAGCGATCATCGTCAGAGCTGAAAATACATTAAGAGGTATAATTATACATTCTACAGATTAATATATAAAAAGAAGTGTGCAGTTTTTATATATTAATCTGTAGAATGTATAATTATACCTCTTAATGTATTTTCAGCTCTGACGATGATCGCTACGCGATCGAAAAGATCTTAAGCGAAATAGAAACTTGATACCAGACAACCTCTGTTTATTTAATTTTAATTAATAAGGTATCTACATTACCAAACCGTCTAATTAATTAATATCTGTACTTTTACAATTTGACATGTATTTTCGGAATACAATAAAGCGAATTCTCCGTCGCGCGAGGGACTCAGGCGGATCGGCGTCCCCTAACCAATCAGGGTAGTTTGACGCCGGATATCGCGTTCCAGCTCATGAGGAACACCGCCACCTCCCGGGATATAACATCCTACACAACACGAAATAATTATTCAAACAATCCTCTTGAACGTCGCCCTGAAGGCCGCTAAAGCTGAAGAGCAGTAGGTGTCTCGAGCCTGAAGAATCGCGGGTTCGAATCCCGTCCAGGGAATGGATGTTTGTGTGTGACCGTTACCCTCAATGTTTCTTACAGAAGTCGCTATGTGACCTTATTAGTTGAAAAGCGACCTCAAATAAGTAAAAAAATCCTCTTGAACTGCTGTTCGAATCTCAATTATTTCAGTCGAAAGATGTGTGGCCAAGCAGTTTAGTGGGTATACGAGTGGGTACATCGTACTCTTCCTCGTGTGACTCTGATTCCTCAATAATCCATTATCAGTTATTTCTCTTAACAGTATTTATTCGTTGTTCCATGTTTCATTTCTGCACACTTAAAATACCCAATGATACATGGGGAAGCAATAATTTCACGGAGTTTGGCACCGCTCAGTTTTATAAGTCCTCTCGAGCAATGTTACTCATTTTGCGTCTGCAAGCTGCATGCTCTCTTAAATCAAAATATTGCATATCATATCTTTCTGAATAAGCATATTAGTTTTGCATGTATTAATGGTTCAAAAGCATATTTATTATTGCTTTTATCTGAATTCTCCGAAAATTAATCAATAAATTTGCAGTTTATATATTCATGCGATTGACAAGACCCTTCCCAATCTCAAAAAGTGAACACAGAAAGTTACATCCTCAAACCAAATATGAACTACAACTACAATAATCCACGTACAAACAAATGATCAGTTGTGCATTGGTAACGCAAAGCCATGGTTATATTCTGCTCTACCACTTTGCAACGGATTGGAACAAAATAAAATTAGTTATTCGTCCAAAATAAAATAATTTATTTGTGTATTTGTTAATTTGATAGTGTATTTTGAAGAATATTTCATGACAACAAGCTTTTACGTCGCATGTTCAAGATAACGTTTTTCTAGAGCCTTTTTTTGTGGATTTGATGATACGGATCTGAATAACAAGGAATTATCTGGCCATCTATGTAGAAAATTATTATGAAGGTTTAGATTGCTGTCACTAAGTTTCATAGAAACGTGTTATAGCTTCCTCAGGGTTTTTATTCAGTCGACAGCCAGTTATTCTTTACGTCCCGATTGGACGAATAATCGACTGTACACTGGGTGCCAACACACTTGCGGGCTCCTGTGATCTGGAGTGAGCAGAACGCGAGGCCCTCCGCGACAACACATACATGGGAGACAAGGGATAAACAACCATGCCCAAGGTGGGACTCGAGCCCGCGACCGGTCGGACCGAAGTGCTGAGTCGCTACACGCTCTCAGCCACCTCGGCCATCTAGGATAATGTTAAATACTGCTTTAAGAAAGAAATATCTGACTTTCCTTTAATGTCTGAGTACCACTGCTTTAAGCAGCCGAGTAACTTCGACCCGCGTGCGCTCTTGCTTCCGAGAGCGGGAGCGGCAGATAGAGCGGCGGCGAAGTGGAACGACAGACATTATAGAGGGCTGCGCGATCTCTTTGAAGCTTGACATGGCACACTGAGGATTTTCTAACCTTGAACTATCGACGACCCAGTCAGTCAATTGATGTCACTGCAGTGCCTCTGACCGGGAGGTTCTAATGTTAAAGTCCCGACGGTAGCAGAACTCTAACGGCCGACTGTTCTGATCGGTAGTTTTCTTTTGTTTTTCCGATCAACGTCAGGCAAATGCCGGAGCAGTACCTTAACAAACGGGCCACAAACCACGCGTGAGCTTTCTTTCCTCTCTCTTCTCCTATCCTCATCCCTAGGCATCCCTAGGCAACTTAAGAGCTTGGGGCGATGCCCCGCTCTGTGGGAGATACCTGGTTAGGGAAACCCTGGAAGCCGCCGAGAGGGTCGGCGCCGGATATCGCCATCCAGCTGGTTAAGATGTCCCCCAGGTCCCGCGATGAAACTTTGCACTACATTTACGACACAAATGGCATTTGCACTTGACGCGTCCGTATACACTAATGAATGAATCAATTAATCACCCTGCTGGGATAGAACCTGCGAAGTTGGTTTTCATTTGCGATGCGGTATAGCCTTGCCACCAAGCACATTGGTGGCTTAGATACTGTATTATACAGGATGTACGTGGGGACGGCAACGTCGAAAATTCGAAAATAAGCTCTTAAGACAATTTTAAGCATATTTTGTGTAATAAACTACTTCGATATTCCGAATGGCTGAGCCGCAATAAGCACTCAAAAGTTGGTTCGAAAAAATGCTTTCTAGGCCAAAATTGGCATAGCAGAAACATGTAAATTGTTTATAATTTACAAAAGAAATGAATTTATTTGTTCCCAAAGAAAAATTAACCCAGAAATAAGAAAGCACCCAATTTACGCCATTCGATTGCTTTTTGATTTCTCGGTTCATTTTTCTTTGTGAACAAATATATTCGTTTCTTTGGTAAATAATAAACAATTTACGTTTCTGGAGTGTTTCTATGCTTCTGCAATGCAAATTGTTGCCTAGTAAGCATTTTTTCAAACCAACGTTTGAGTGCTAACTACAGCTCAGCCATTCGGAATATCCAAGTAGTTTATTACACAAAATATGCTTACAATTGTCTTACCAAATTATTTCAGATTGATTGATTGATTGATTTTTTTCGTGTTTCCGGGAGCGTCAACTGCTTTGGTCATTAGTCCCGTTAGTGTTGTTCATGTTGGCAAATGACGGTGATATTCCCCCGCTGGATGGCGAGATCCGGCGCCGACCTACCGTCGGCTAGTGGGGTTTCCCTCAACCAGGACTCTCCCAACAGCGGGGCACCACCCCAGTCGGGACAAGCTCTAAGTTCTCGACCGGTCTACCGGAATATGTGGTAGTGTAGCGCATGTTAGTGTAAGTGTGTTGTACGGGAAGAGGATAGGACAAGGAAGAGGAAGGAAAGATCGCGCGCGGTCCGTGGCCCGTTTGTTAGGGTATTGCTCCGGCATTCGCCTGGTGTTGATCGGAGAAACCACGGAAAACTACCGATCAGAGCAGCCGGCCTCTAGAATTCTCCTCCAGACAGCGACTGAATTCGACCTAGCTGAAAAACTAGTGTCGAAAATCCTGCCGCCATTGGGACTCGAACCTAGGACCTCGCGGTCAGAGACGCTGCAGTGACATCAGTTGATGCAGTGAGCTACTGCTCCCGGTCTTATTTTCGAATTTTCGACGTTTCCTCCCCGGACATCCTGTATACTCCATAGAAGAAAACAATGGGGGGGGGGGCGTTGCCCGAGGGTACGAGCGAGTGACCGAGAAACGTTCACTCGGCAGGGATGTCCCGGCGCGGCGCCTTCCCAGAAGCGCACCGAGCGTGGCTTGCGGTTGCTCGTGGAAGCACGCTGGCCCCTTTTTTTCTTTCGTGGAAACCTTCCCTCGAGCGAGAGGACTTTACGAATTGGTAGTAAAACGTATTCTTCTGTTCTTGCGAAATCCCTGATTCACTGCGCGGTCGGTAACTGCAAACGGTAGTGACCCCATTGTGCTGTAACACGATGGTTTTCCCCTCAATTTTGAAATAATGTTGAGCGAAAATTTCAGGTGAGACGACTTAATTGGCAAAATAAAAACTGAATTGGAAAAATTCAAGAACAAATATAAACAGCCGCCCCACAGAATATTTACAGTACATGGTTAGTGTTCATAACAGTCTTGTCAACGTCACGCGAACTGTAAACGTAGAGTGCAATTCGAATCCATTCTCTTCCAGAATATTCAAATCGTTATAATATCGTGAGGAAAACAACTTAAATGACTATACTTTATTTCAGTACGATCTGTGTTGTTTGTCTTTGTAAACAACATTTATCGAGTTAGATATCTTCGGGATTTTTTTTTTTTCATTCGCGTGTTATTATTGCCCAGTCTATAAACCGCATAGTCCTTTATAGGTTATCCGGTTTCGTGAAGTATAATTTAGTTGTATATTTAGGGACTTTGATAAAGTCCATATGCTTTTCTATTAACCATCAATCTTTTCGTCCTCGACAAGAACTGATCCACGAAAAAACCTGTTAGGCGAACGGCAGTGAGAGAGGATCAGACTGCCAGATGAAGTACAAGTTCTGGAAAGAGCCATTACACGAGCGTTTTACAGCCTTTTACAGCCCGCGTCTCCCGTCATTCACCTGCTCGCTGATTATAATTTCCCTTCTCCGCGAGATCGGAAGCGCCTCTCGCGCGCTCAAAGCGGGTCGCCGGGGACCACGTGACCGCTTGAGGACGGAGAGCGGAGGACGCGCCCGGCCGAGGCCGCCGCGCTGACGGCCTCAGCGCGTAGAGGGGTGGGGGAGCAGGGAGAGGAGAAGTTGTGAGGTCGCCCGCCGCGATTTGCCAAAGGTCACGGGCGGCGGCGGGGCACGACCCTGCGACCTCCGCCGCCGCCTCCATCGCCGCCACCGGAAGAAGCAGCCGTCACTTCCACGCCCGCGAGGCCGTCCTCCCTTCCGAGAGCGGCTCGACCGGCGATGGTCAACGGGTGTCGCGGTACCACGGCCGCCGACGGGAAAGGAAGAGGACGGTCTTGGCTGGATTAAAATAAATGTTTTATTATTAGACTCTCAATGCAAGCAACGTTAGTGACGGAGCTGTTTGCTATTCGTCGTAAGGCAGACTTGCATAAAACACTCAGCGATTCGCACGTTGGTGACGTTACGGGAGACGAGCATTGAGCGCTTGAGAGCGAGACGAGAGCGGAGAAGGGATTTTTCGAAAATGAGATGTCGAGATTTTAGGTAGCAGAATTGTGATTAGGATCCTAACCTAAGAGATCACACATTTGGGAGAAACGATATCTCTTCTACCGGGAGCGGTAGCTCAATGCATCAACTGATGTTACTGCAGCGCCTCTGACCGGGAGGTCCCAGGATCGAGTCCCGACGGCGGCAGGATTTTTGATACTAGCATTTCAGCTACGTCTTCAGTCGCTGTCTGCAGGAGAATTCTAGCGGCCGGCTGCTTCAATCAACACCAGGCGAATGCCGGAGCAGTACCCTAACACACACACATTTAAACTAACATGCACTTCCCCTTACACACACATTTCCACTAACACGCACTACACTACCACATATTCCGGGAGACCGGTCGGGAGCTCAGAGCTTGTCCCGGCTGGGCGGTGCCCCGCTGGTGGAAGAGTCCTGGTTAGGGTAAACCCCGATAGCCGGCCGTAGGTCGGCGCCGAATCTCGCCATCTAGCGGGGGAAGATCACCGCCATCTCGCGAGGAAAATCATGCACTACACTTACTGGACTAATGACATAAGCTTTTGACGCGCCCGGAATCACTAACAACCAACCACTGCCATCACGGAAATGGAGGTTGACGTTATAGCGAGTTGCCCGTTACTTTCTGAATTTACTGAAAGCAGAGCCCATCTTTAAAATCTAAATATTAAAGTATTAGAAATGAACACGTTTTTTCCTTCCATAAAAAATATTGTTGGCAGCATGAATTTCGTGATTTCAAGGAACTTAAATATATTTGAGAGTTTTTGCAAGACGGGAAATCCATTGTCGTAGTACTTTTTTTTTTCAATTTATTGGTTTTGATGGTAGGTACATAGATTAGTTGTTAACAACTTTATATATGTATTGATTTCATATAGACTAACTTAAAATTAACTTATAATTAACTTAAAATTAACTTACAACTATTGCAATGGGAGAGGAATCCCTAGTGGGTCCTCTAATCAGGTTCCAATTCGGCGAATTTGATGAGAAATGAATGGTAGGGGTATTTATTTGTAATTCTGGTTTGATGGATGGGATTTTTACCGAGTCTGAAAGGCGCCAGGGAGGGGATTTGATTTAAGCTGGAGTAAAAGTTGGTGGAGAGATAAGCTATATGCTGTGATAACGGTTCGAGGTTAAATTCCTTATGAAGTTGAAGGTTGGATACGAACCATGGGGCGTTGGCAATTGTTCTAAGAAACTGATTCTGTATTACTTGGATTCTGTTAATGTTAGTTTTGGAGGCGTTGATCCATATGGGGCAGGCGTACAGTAGTAGCGGTCTTATGACTGTTTTGAATATTAGTATGGAGGAATTGAATGGTACCGAGCTATTTCTGTGAATTATTGGCTTTAGCTGCAGTAATTTTATTTTGGCTTGAATTAGTTTGTTATCTATGTGTTGCTTCCAGTTTAGTTTGGTGTCTAGTTGAAGGCTGAGATATTTAACCGGTTTGTTGGGAGGTAACCATTCTATTGTGTTATTGTTCAGTGTCATGGGAGTGGGTGGAGTGTAAGGTCTTAGTGTAAATATTTTGGCGGAGGTTTTATTTGGATTTAACTGTATCTTCAGTTTGGAAGCCCAGCTATCTAACATGTGAAGGTATAATTGTATTCTGTTTCTAATTAGATTCATGGATGTGTCTGAAGAGAATATAGCCGTATCATCCGCAAATTGAGCTGTTTGAATATTATGTAGTTTAGGAAGATCAGCGACATACAAGTTGAATAAGGTCGGAGAAAGTGGGGAACCTTGAGGGAGTCCAGCTTTTATTAATCTCGGATTTGAAAGGTGGTTGTTAACATTTACCGAAAATGTTCTATTGTCAAGAAAACTATTTATTATTGAGAGTATGTAGTGGGGAGTGCCAATTTTGATTAGTTTGTAGTTCAGGGCTTGATGCCATGTACGGTCAAATGCTTTTGTAATGTCTATGAAAATCGCTATGGTGTGGTGTTTTCTTTGAAAGGCTGTGTATATATGTTCTGTAATACGGAGTAACTGATGTTGTGTGGAGATTTTTTCTGTGAATCCAAATTGGTCTATTGGTATAGCTTTTGTTATGTGGAGATGTTTGTTTAGTCTTTTTAGGATAATTTTTTCGAAAATTTTTGAAAGGTTTGGTAACAAGCTTATAGGGCGGTAACTGTCGGTCAAGGCAGCGTTTTTGTTTGGTTTAGGGATGGGAATGATAATTGCATGCTTCCAAGTCAGTGGAAAATAGCCGATTCTGAAGCATGAGTTGAAAATGTTATTTAAAAATGCTATTGCTGGGGGGTGGCAAATACTTTAGAGCTGTGTTATTAATGCAATCGTGACCTGGGGATTTTTTAGTTGGGAGGTTTTTTATGATTTTATTGATTTCAGTCGGAGATGTGTATTGGATTTTGTGGTGAGGTCCATGAATACTTTCTCTGTCTGTTTTTATTATGGTGTTGTGTTCGGGATGAAATTGTGTATTATTTAAGGTGAATGTCGATGCAAAATAGTCAGCAAGTTCTTCAGCTTGTCGTAGTACGTAAACATTATCGTCAATAGGAATTAACTTATCTTCAGAGAAATGAGTTCTTGCATGTCGTTCAATCGAAAACATACGTTAAAACTAGGAACTAATTGGAACTGAATACCTCTTAACTAGATCTAAAAGCTTTTATTGAACATCTATGTATCTCTGAGTCCATTTTTGCTTTTATAAGCATTGCAAGATAGTAAAGCGTATCATAGACCCCTACATGAAATCAAAGGAACCTCAACATATACATAACTTCCAAATCCTTAACAATTACGTTCGTTTATTTCTAACATATATGAATTAACTTAAAAAATAGCCATTAAGTTCCTGCCTTATTATACTGGTAATATGGATATTGTATTTTTCATTACTTCCATGCTTATTGTGTGTTAGTGTTGAATTCGTGTTTAGAGGTGGCGGCAAAAACTACGTAAAGTGTAAGTCACGAACACATTTGTCGTAGTCAACAAAACAGGGAGAATGTCGGGACCCGCCCATCGACATCCCGTCATTTGATGTCGGCGCATGCGCAGTTCAGTTCTCCTCAGAATTGTAGTGTAACGTCTTTCAAATCAACGACTTGCAAAAACTCTCTATTATAAGAGCCATGTTCTGAGTAAGAGTGCGCAATCAGCGACGATCCTACATGTCAAATCTTTCGATTTCGATCGATTCAGAATGGTCATTGGAGATGGGTGGGTGTAATGCTCCGCCCTGAGGATCGAGCCAGATGGAGAAGGCAGGAAAACTTCATTTGCCTCCGAGATATATTCCCTCAATGTTTTTTTCTCTTATCAGATGTACTTATGCTATGATGAGTGAGGAAACGATGTATCTCTGATTGAACTGGGAACCCCAGGAAGAAGTTCATTGCCTTGCGTGTAGTCGTCGGACCGGAATGGTGTTGCGTCATCCGCCTAAAATTGTTGGAAGGAAAGGATCATATCAACCAATCAGAGCAAACGATCTCCAAATGTTTCCTCCTCCTCATGTTAGAGGGAAACTTCCTCAGCTGTTGTCAAGAATTAAATCCTTTTAGAATCATACAAATGTTTAAGTAAAATTTCAATTAAGTAAATAAACATTTGTTTCTCAAAGTCCTCGAAATTGTCAGGGTGTTGTGCACGACAGGGATGTGCTATGTTTCTTGTGGTTTACCATCATGTACTGGAACTCGCTAATGGAGAATACGTTGTATAGTTACTAAATAAGGGCTTCATTTCTGAAATACTCTCTCAGGGCATTACTTTCATTCATTAGTAAATGTTTGTTCACAAGTTTGTGGTGCTACAGTAATCACACAATTCAACATTTTACATAAATAAATTTAGTACTTACAAATACTTAAACATAATAGTACTTACATAATTGTGAAGTTAACCAAAAACTTGAAGACAGGGTAATTTGAAATTGAGAGAAAAGTGTAAATGAATTTTGTGATAGGAGAGAAAAATTCAAAAAATCAATTAACATTATAGGACAAAGCTATAATCTTCGGATTCATTTTATGAATAATTTGTAATCGACATCTAAGTTGAATTACATTCTAAAAACGGAAATGTATATATATATAAAAGAAAGTCGTGTTAGTTACACTATTTATAACTCAAGAACGGCTGTACCGATTTGGCTGAAAATTGGTGAGCAGGAAGCTTAGAGCCAGGAGACGGACATAGGATACTGTTTATCCCGTTCGACAGCGTTCCTGTGTGAGAACGCACGTTTTTGCACGTACGCAGTGCAACAAGGATAGTACAGTTTCTCACAGTGAGTGCGACGCGAGAAAAAGATGGGACCGGCTGTTAAGGCGGAACAGAGTTCGCCGGGTCACCTAATAAAATAATAAATAGTAGAATACAATTACTACGCGTATTGTCGGTGCCCAAGAAAAACTGGTATACTTGTGACGTGCCACCCGCATGCGACAGCAACATGCGACCGTGAGCAACGCGGCGTGCGACCCTTAAACATCGTCGTTCTTTTAGTGAAGTCAGGCATGCGTTCCAGGAATACGGAACGAACTACATTCCAGGTATTGTGACCCGGAAACTGCTCAGGGCATCGCCGAGGCCCCTTCCTTCGCACATTCCTCATCCCTCACTCTGTCCTCTGCTCCTCGTAGCTTCCGCTTTCATCTCTGCGGGAGGCACACCGCACCACCCTCTACGAACCTAGACGATCCACAACTGAACTTCAAACCATGCGTGGTCCCGTGGCAACCCGAATGATAGCTGCTACCCAGGGCTGAAATCTTAGAGCCACGGTTTTGGGCAGGCCTGGGTTAAGAGAAAAAAATATGTTCCGAAAGTATTATACTTTCACTAATGATAAATTCATGGAGAATATTCACAAGACTGTTCGTATTTACGGTAAATCTCCATCTTTGGTCGACTAATAAACTTAGCGTCAACTGCTAAGGTTATTAATTCCGAACACGTTTTCATCGCGGGAGGTGGCGGTGATTTTCCATTGCTGGATGACGAGATCGGCGGCGAGATCCTACCGTCGTCTAGGTATTTTTTTCTTCAACCACGCATCTCCCATCAGTCGGGAAAAGCTCTAAGCTAGCGACTGGTCTACAGACATGTGTGGTAGTGTAGTGCATGGCTCCGTTACGTAATGTGTTTGATACGTCACTGAATTTTTATTTTATTATTACTTATCTTCTCTCGTGCATTATCTTTCCTGAATTTATTATTATTATTATTATTATTATTATTATTATTATTATTATTGTTGTTGTTGTTGTTGTTGTTGTTGTTATTATTGTTATTATTATTGTTATTATTATTATTATAAATGTAAGCCTGAGCAAGTCATCAGTAACAATCAGGCACGAATTTTGTGGGACACGACAATGATAACTGACAGAACGGTTGAAGCAAACATCTGATATTGTGCTGTTTGATAAAACAGTGAAAACAGCGATGATTGTTGATGTAGCAGTTCCTTCAGATGTAAAGCTAATATCAACATTAGCAGAGAAAAAACGAAAATATCAACCACTGGCTGTCGAATTAAAGGATATGTACAGACTGCGAAGGGTAGAGATAGTTCCTGTGGTAGTGTCCGTAAATGGTGTAGTCACAACGAACTGGCAAAAAAACTGGAGAAATTCTACAATTACAAGAAAAACATGTGAGAACTATGCAGAAAGCTGCTTTACTTGGTACAGCGAACATTGTCAGGAAATTTTTGAGTCTTGATTGAGGGATAAATAACCAGAGAAGTTAATGCATCACTAGAAGATTGTGAAATAGTGTGCAAGATTAAAAATTGAGAATAATTGTGAAGTGTTTGTTCTGTAGACTTTATTTTCTTTGTATCTCTGTAAACATTGTACAGGCAGATTTTGTCGGGGGCAGGTTAACCCCGACATCTTTTGTATTTAAAAAAGAGAAATTATAAATGTATTATAATAATAATAATAATAATAATAATAATAATAATAATAATAATAATCCAATTATCCACCCAATAAACTTATCCTATGAACTAAAACATGATTGGAAATTAAATGCTACCAAAATATACCCCCTCGTGATATCGGCGGAAGGCCTGGTCAGTAAAAGCTTCCTTAAAAACTTAACAGAACTTTAACTACCCAAAAACGTTCTGAACATGGGACAGCGCGCAGTTTTGTTGCAAACAGCCCATATCGTAAAAAAAAATTATCTTAAGTCCAGATATAAGATGAAGTTCTTCTTCTGTGACCGAACCTGTCCCCAATACAACTCTGGGGAAGGTGAGCATTTTTACCAGCAAAAATAGCTGAGAAAACGTAGGATGATGATGATGATGATGATGATGATGATGATGATGATAGTAATAATAATAATAATAATAATAATAATAATAATAATAATAATGATAATATATTTTCATTGCGCGTTTGTGGCCTATCTGGCGTGTGTTTGTGGATGCAACTTCCGCGTCTGTCGTGCATCAGAGAGCCGTTAAGTGCCCGCAGTCCTATGTGTCGCGTAACAGGCATCCACAGGGTCGCGTTGCAGGGCCACATTGTGGATATTTCTGAAACGGGCGTCCCCGCCGCCTGTCGGATATAGCTTATTGCGGAAGTCTTGCACGATTCTTCGGGCGTTTCCGGGCGGTGCGCTCCCCGCCAGCGCACGGCGCCCGCGCTGCCACGAACCCCCCCCCCCCGAGCGCGCTGCCTTCGCCGCGCGTCCTCCGCGCGGACATTGAGGCGCGTGACATTGAGCGTTGCGAAACGGTCGCGCTCCAACGTGCGTTGTAAAGGAAGTGGTGTTACGTGACGTCTCTTTACGAATTTTAAGTCGTAAACCTCTAGAGTGCTCGTATGTAGATGTTTAGTTGAATGAAGCCAAGGTTGCCAGCTGATGGTGGTAGTACGGCTCGCGCCACCGTTCATGGCACCAGTTCATCGGTGCAACTATTGTAGTTTGATTGATTAGTGATTCCGGGCGCGTCAACTGCTAAGGTAGTGAGTCACGTGACACGTTTTCAACGCGGGAGGTGGCGGTGGTTTTCCATCGTTGGATGGCGAGATCGGCGCCGAGATCCTATGCCGATGGCGAGATCCTACTGTCTCGCAGGGTTTTTTTTCAATCACGCATCTCCCATCAGCCGGTAGAAGCTCTATGCTATTGACTGGTCAACAGACATGTGTGGTAGTGTACTGCATGGAAGTGTAAATGTGTGTGTAGGGGGAGAGGATAGGACCAGGAAGAGGAAGGAAAGATGGCGCGCGGTCCGTTACCCGTTTGTTAGGGTACTGCTTTCAGCATTCGCCTGGTGTTGATCGGAGAAACTATGGAAAACTACCGATCAGAGCAGCCGGTCGCTAGAATTCTCCATTAGTCGCTTCTGGATGTTGCTGCGATTTCAGCTGCCTATCCCCGAGGGGATTCTTCAGCTGGCGTTGAGGTTCCATTATAGGTTGGTGTTAAAAATCCTTCCACCGTCGACTCAAAACCTTAGGACATGCCGGTCAGAGGCACTGCAGTGGCATTAATTGATGTCCTGAGCCACTTACCACTGATCTGGTAAAACTATTGAAGTGTTGAAAAGAAAACGATTATTAGTTTTTTCTAATATGACGGCGCTGACAAAACCTGCAGCAGTGCGTTCGTCAAAGGGTATCAATTACTTTAATCCTGAAAAAATATACTGTATTAAATAACTGTTAACGTAAAGATATTTACCAACTTAACAATGAAAGCACGTTAATTGAAGTTTCCATCCATCGCAAAATCGAATTTCATGTAAATTCCATTATCATTTTCACTATTACTCTCTTGTGGTGAAGTGGTAAACAGTGAAGAGGGGAGATTGTGTCATATTACCGCGCAACCAAGTCTCGCTGCTCACTGGACGCAACTTCTTTTACATCTCTGGTTTATATTCTCATTTAATCTGACAATCACCATTTCGGGTGCTCATTGTTTGTGTGCCTTCGTAAGCAGGCAAGGTTTCGTTGAAAATGCATATTGTCGAACAGGCGAACGTCAGAAAGGGCAAGAGCTGGGTGAACGAGCGTTTTTACGTATTGATTTGATTCATTATATTTCGATTTTTTTCATCAACTAATAGGTTGCTTTGTGAACATCGCTATCAGAAAACCAGAAGAGATACCTGTTCATGGTGTAATGATTACAGAGAAATGAAATAGATGTGGTGCGGATTGAACCGTAAGGTTCAATACAATTGTATATTTTTTTGCTTTACGGGAAAATCGGATAGTCTCAGTATTTTTGCTAGGATCTAAAATGTAAAAGGTTTGGAGGAGTAAAGTCACTTAATGATGGGGAGCCATTATTTCAATATTTTACTCGTATTCTGATAATAAATTTTTGAAACGTATTTTTAGAGTTTAATTTCTAAAAATATCTCCCATGACGTTGGTACGCGTGTTTTATACTTTGTATTCATAGCGTTACAGTACTGGATTGCAGCCTACCCAATTTATTAATTTGCATTCTTTGCGGAAGGATGTTATGTCACATACAAGCGAGGAAGGCAATTTTTATCGCAATTTGTTTTAAATTAAACCGAGATAATTATCTTCGGAAGTATAAAAAACCGTTTTCTCTAACCATTTCTTTTTTCACATTGACTTCATTCCATCTCTTCAAATATCCATAATTAAGAAAATAAAATTTAAAATATTGCTTGTAGTAGCCTTCAAAACTGGTATAGAATCAATAAAAAAGTAGTTATTTCCCCTCAGAGATCATTTCAAATATCGTTTGCATTTTCAACCTTTCCTTGTACACACCTTCCCTTGTATTTCTGTTGTGATCTTGGCAACAACTAGTTTAATAAAAACGTATTTTGATGGCATTGTTTAGCAGACATTAATTGGAAAATTGATTGTTTTTGTCATTGTCTTCCGTTGCCGAAACAATGATGATTACTTTGTTGCTTTTTACTGACAACAATAAATCAAAATTCGTGTTTATAGCTTGCAAAGACTTGTTCTAGAAACGGTCCATTAGAGGCAATAAAGTACAGTCCTACAAATCTTATAAACTGAGCGTTCTTTTCTTGTGTTCATTTCCTGGGGTGACAGAAAATAAATCTTGTAAGAGTGTGTTCGTTGTTGGATTTATTCGCAGTCCAAACTGCCCAACATATCTCCGATTGCACGCGAGTTTAGAGAAGTCTCAAACATATTGTCTTTCGTTTCTGAGAACTCTCTGTCCTTGCCTCATCGCCGTGACGTAGTAATTGTATTTTAAAGATATCATTCTTCCGGATGTTACGTATGAAGGTCGTATGCTTTGATTATGATAATAAAAACTTTACTTATTCAAACGCAAGTACTATGTAATTAAAAGTGTGAAGATTTAAATCTCGATTCAGTGCTAATTCATGTATTTATTTGGGTAATTTCTCCAAAAAGAAGACATAATACGCAAGAGAAAACATGAGGTGAACTTATTCTTAGTATATTTATTCACAACAACAAATTCTTTGCAAGTGTTTTTACATCAAAAACCAGCTTACAGTGTTGATTTCTGAGAACGAGAATGTAATATGTTCTGAAAGACATAAACTACTTAATCTACCCTGACCTCTTTAAGAACTGTGCGTATGATTCACGTTGTATGTTACGGAAACATACTACCATTTCTACAAAAACAAAACATTTAGCGTTGGAAAAAGAGACGGTTATTCAATGCCAACCTCCACTCTAACCTTAGGCTTTACTTATACTGTTATTATATGAGGTACAAAAAGAAGACCAAAATAAGGGGAACACTTCGCTGCACGATACTGGGTCAGGGACACACACGTCCTCTCTCCAAAGCTCCAGAGCGGCCGGGCGCTCTTTGGAAAAAGAGCCCAAAACCGGTAGCTCTTCGGGCGGTGGCGCAGTCACTTAGGCCCTCCTTCCACTCCGCCATGAAGGTCTGCGACCGTGGCGCTGTAGTTTCGGCTCGGCCGCAGTGGCCCCCAACTAGTACAAAACTGGACGTAATTGAAACTTTTATAATATAATTGTGCCATATGAATGTTTATTTTTGTAAACGTTATTTACTATTATTTAAGGACCAAATGAAAATGTGTGAAACAGTAATTTGATCCGTGTTTGGAAGCAAAGAAAGGTTCAGATGCGTTCATTAAAAATATTTCGCTATCATTTCAGATCGAAAAACAAAATTAAATTAACCAAATGGAAACAATGTTTTTATTAATGAATGATTTTGTATTTTCAGTATGTTTTTTAACACGTTCGTGAAAGCTAGAGATAAATGTTCGTACAACGCTGTCGAAAAGTAAATAGAAAAATTAAATTGAACATATTTCGTAAACTCAAGTTTTCAAAGAATAAAAGCGTGTATTTTAAAACTTCAAATCTATTTTTAAATGGAAATTAAAAAAGATGATAGGTTTAACTGTCACGAAATACTCAGTATACCAGTATTATGTTAGTAATCACAGTTAGGTTAATATTAATAATTGAGAAATTATTTTATTATTAAAAATGTACGTAAATGTGAAACGAGTGTTACTGACCATGCAGTGACAATAAAGATTTTCATCAGTTGCATTTTAGGCGGCCTGAACATTGCTTATGCTTATGACGCAGCTGACACAAAGGCTCCAAGGAAGAGACCACCCACCATCGAATGTACATATTTCCTCTTCACAATTTTCATTACGGCGCAGAATTTATTTAGATATATAAATAACTGTTGTTCTGTATTCAGAGTGTCACAGATCAAGCGGAAAAAACACGTGAAACATAGGTTCAAAAGTAGAAATTGACAACACTATAGACAATTGTTTAAACTCAATTTTAATACCAAATTGAGAATCCATAAACCCCTCGTTCATTTAAGAAGCATTCTAAGGGCCCCATGTGATCACTTTTTCTCCCATACTGGTCTACTGTATAGCATTCTATTGCGAGAAAGGCCAAACAGGTATTGGAAGTTGGGAAGGAGAAAGGAAAATGTTGGTGACGAGATCGAAACTGGTGGACGAAAAGGAACGTGATTCAAGAAAGAAGTGCCAGGACATCGCTTGCAGTTTTGCTAGTTTGCTGATTGTAGATGTTCAGATACATTTCTTTAGTTCCACCGTTAATCGAATTGTCAGTATTACTCTTTTTTTGTAACTATAGGCAGCGTAATCAACAATTTTTTCAGGGTTGAGTTGGAAGCTTCTGCTCGAGCTTTATTTTAGCTATAAGTAGCTCGTAGTACGTGATGAACGTACAGATACCTCGGAACTATAAGTAGAAGTAAAAGCCCGCTGAGGAGGTCCTTCACCGGGAGAGGTGGCTCGGGACATGAACTGATGCCACTCAGTGCCTGTGACCGGGAGGTTCTTGGTTCGAGTCCCGGACGGTGGCAGGATTTTCGACACTAGCTTGTCAGCTAGGTGAAGTTCAGTCGCTGTCTGGAGGAGAATTCTAGCGGCCGGCTACTCAGATTGGTAATTTCCGTGGTTTCTGGCATAAATGGAAGGCAAATTCAGGAGCAAAACCCTAACAAACGGGCCATGGACCGCGCGTGATCTTTCCTTCCTCTTTCTATCCTCACCACTTACACTAACATCCACAATACTACCACACATGCTATTGAGGGAAACTCCACTAGCCGACGGTTGGTCGTCGCCGGATATCTCCATCTAGCGAGGGAAATTCACCGCCACCTCCCGAAATGCTCTACACTTACGGGAATGACCTTAGCAGTTGACGCACCCGGAATCATTAATAAATCAAAAGACTATTGATTCAGTGGTGAGTTGTAGTTGACATTTACATAATTGAAATGATTGAAGGCGTTGTCATTGTCAACAATAGTATTGATTTTAAAAATAGCAGTTTTCGATGGCTTAGCCATCATCATCAGTTTTCTGCTGTCTGGAAGCCACAAACACAACTCGTGTACATTATCCACAAACACGAGTCGTGTTTGTGGCTCCCAGACAGCAGAAAACTGATGATGATGGCTAAGCCATCGAAAGCTGCTATTTTTAAAATCAATACTATTGTTGACAATGACAACGCCTTCAATCATTTCAAATCAAAAGACCTTTGAGTTACATTTGGCATCTGAGGTGGGGAAGGGTTCCATTCAGGGAAGTGAAGTAGATTAGTGACAGAGCGACGGGACTATTTACTCCTAGAACTCGCGGTGAAAGGAAAAATAACAATGAACTGTCGACTGAAAAGTCCTAAAATACAAAAAAGTATAAATTCAATTAGTATCGAATTGAAGACATTCATATGTACACTATCCACTAAACATTAATTTATAACTGATTTTTTAAGATAAATATTGATTAAATACTTTACAAGGTTACATGCCCAAAAAAATAAAACATGTCTGCAGAAAAGTAAGCCGAACATGTGCATAAGGCGCCAGGCTTTGTATGTTGGACGCAGCAGCTGCTGCCAGAGTGATGGTGAGTGGCCGTAGGGGCCAAGGTTCTGTCCACAAGGCAGCGCCAATTCCAGAAGCCGCTTGCCGCCACTCACGCAGATCCCTCCCCGATGGACCGAGGAAGAAAACGATGAATTGATCTGCAAACAGAAACCGCTGCGCTTCAAATCCAGTGTGAATAACAAGCCCAACCCAATAAAAGAAATGACCGTGCAGCTTAGAAGACAAGAGGTTAGATATAAGGGCGAGTGGACCAACGTCTCGCGCCCTTTCCGTGTGGCAGGGTACATTTGCATATGCCATTCCATGTGCCAGCATGTGAATGCTGGAGTAGTTCCCTCAAAGAGAGTCACTTCAGAGTGACGTAATTTACGTGTCGAGGTCACGCTTTCAGAGACGCACTCTGACGGCCTTGGGGTGAGTCGCTTGCCTGCTGCTCGATTTGGAAGTAGACGTACGACCAAACAGACGCTTTTGATGTTGATCATAAGATAAGCAGGGGGTTATTGGCTCTGTTGCAGATTTCTACGACCATTGCTTATAATGCCGCTTATAATTAACGGCGGCGATGGTGAAACGGTTAGCGTATCGGGCTGTTATACCCAAGTGCGTGGGCTTAAACCCGATCGAAGCCGTGGATTTTTAAGGGCGAAAAAATCCTTCGTACACGTTCCTTCGGAGGGGAAGTAAAGCCGGCTGTCCCATGTTAGTAGATTTACTGTATGTAAAAGATCCTCAAGCCTAAATGAAGCCTCTGAGCTAAATTCAACCTGCCCGTTTCGTCGCCCAAGTAATACCTTCTTTCTCCCCTAGTAGGAGAAAGGAGCGTAACGAAATTTGCGTGGTCAGACGGAAGAGCAGGCCTCATGCCCTGAGTCTCGCCACGTAAAATAAGACATTCATTCATAATGCATTCATTTATTCACATGTTATTTTAAATAAATTGGTGAATTATTTCTCTAATAATATTTTTATTCTCTAAGCAATTATTTTATTACCCAAGCTTCTCGCTCTTTCGATTCCGCCAGGATGAATCAGCAAGGCTGAGGCTAGGGAGAGAGAGGAAAGGTGATCTATCTCAGCGGAACTCAAGAAGGGAGGGGTGGTTCTCGGTTTGATTTCTGACCCTATTCACGTGGATTCATCCCGACGTGAAATTGTTCCAAAACACGTCATAAAGGCCCGGATATTCTCTATTCAGCTTTTTTATGGAATCTTCCCCTTTTAAATCTTTCGTAATTTTTGATTAAATATTGTTTATGCTTTCAATATGATGTGCCCAGGCATGTTTAGCGGCTTTAATTCTGTGTTGTCTTTTTTTAACTATTGCCATTAGAAAACTGAAAAAGTGTATGGAAATGCTTTTTTCTGGTTTGTACATTATTTCGTTGCTATGTACGTAACAAGAAAAATAAATCTGAGCAACGAAATACAAATATCATATTAAAAGTATTATTTGATAAAAAAATGAACAATGCGAAAACTCCCATGGATATAATTTTACGTCACTGAAGATGCTGTTAATACTGTACTCCTTCCAGTTAGATACTATAGAAAGCGATTGCGAATGTGCAAACCCGAATATAGTCATATTTTGATTAACTTGGCTATCTTGGCGACCAAAACGTTGGCACCTGTGCCCTGGACGCGGCGTCTCCCGGATAGCCGAGTTAATCATGACTCCGGCCGCGGAAGCCTACGCTCTCAGTCATATTTTATTACGTATTTCTGAGAAAGTTAACTTATTCTTGGCCTCAAAGGTCCTCAGTCTTGACGCAAAATAATACCTGCCTATCTAACCTTATTTCGTTTCTATAACATACATTTGAACGACTCAATTATTTCTGCCCGTCATTTTCAGAGGGAACAAATTAAGATTAATTGCAAATAGATTAGTTTTATTACGAAAATAGCACCGCTAGAGGCGGTCTTCAAAACACGACAGTTGAACGTTTTGTAAGTGGGACTTGCGTATCTAATTTCCCCTCGTGGGCTGGAAGGCCTTTAGGGGTTTTTGCCCCAAGGCAGGAAGTGCAGCCCGAGATGAATGGACATGCGCATGCGTAACGCCAGCCCCAGAGCCTGGCGCAAGGGGCCCCTTCCGATGAGCCCCTGGGTAATTACGTCACCCGCAGGAGAAGTGCAGCTGCACGCACTCTCGTCCCTGTGTGCGAGTCGAGAGCATTGACCTGGGACCGGGAGCGGTAACTCAGTGCATCAACTGATGTCACTGCAGCGCCTCTGGCCGGGAGGTCCTAGGTTCGAGTCCTGACGGCGGCAGAATTTTCGACACTAGCTTTTCAGCTAGGTCGAATTCAGTCGCTGTCTGGAGGAGAATTCTAGCGGCCGGCTGCTCTGATCGGTAGTTTTCCGTGGTTTCTCCGATCAACACCAGGCGAATGCCGGAGCAGTACCCTACCAAACGGGCCACGGACCGCGCGCGATCTTCCCTTCCTCTTCCCTGTCATATCCCCTCCCCTTACACACACACTTACACTAACATGCACTACACTACCACATATTCCAGGAGACCGGTCGGGAACTTAGGAACGTTTTGGGAGCCGCAACAATTCGAAGCGGCCACTAATCTTAGTTTTGGGAGCCGCAAAAATTCGAAGCAAGCCATATAGTGAAGAGAGATTTATAAAATAGTGAAGAAAATTAAGACACACTTTTGGACCGCGCGCGATCTATTCTTCCTCTTTCTTGTCCTATCCTCTCCCCTTACACACACACTTACACTAACATGCACTACACTACCACGTATTCCGGGGGACCGGTCGGGAGCTTAGAGCTTGTCCCGGCTGGGGCGGTGACCCGCTGGCGGGAGAGTCCTGGTTAGAGGGAAACCCCACTAGCCGGTGGTAGGTCGGCGCCGGATCTCACCATCCAGCGGGGGAAGATCACCGCCATCTCCGGAGAAAAAACATGCATTACACTAACGGGACTAATGACCAAAGCAGTTGACGCGCCCGGAAACACGAAAAAATCAATCAATTGACCTGGGCAGAGAGACTGCATTTGTAACGTCATTTGCTCAAACGAAGTCTGGATGGCAGAGTGTTCGTTTTCTGCAGGGTTCTCGCCGTTTTCCTGGACTTCCAAGAACGGATTCGGTAATAAGCCAAAAATTCCGAAGATTTTTAAATATTTTTTTTTACGTCAAAAAACAGTTAAAACTGTGTATGCTATGGGGAAAAGTGAATTGTGTGCACATTTTCAAAATTCTGTGATCCATACACTAAGTCATATACTACTTGAAGTTTGAAAAAAAACGCTCCCATGTAATAAAATCTATTTTCAAGGATAAATAAGCAATACATTTTGGGCTATTATCCATGTTGTCCTTCGGAATAATACTTCCTACCGCGACAACATGGAAACGATAATTGGAGTAATTGTATTTTCCACTCAATTCTAGAAGACGTGCACAGAAAATGAAGTTACTTTTATGTCCAGAAGCAAAACAAGGGGCCATCTCAGCATTTGCTCAATGGATCAGGGAAACTGGACGAAAAACCTGATCGAGATGGGGGTCATTGACCAGAAGCTGCGATACAATACTTGTTACATATTGTTTAGAATTATACACTCCAATGGTAAATAATACATTAAATATCACTGTTAAAATTAATGTTACTTTCCTTGTGATCCTCAGTATAGTCTCTAATTGTATAGAAAAAGTTATGCAACAGAAACGATTTCACTTGGGATTTAAACTTTTCTATCGAATTTAATCGTTTAATGTCATCTGGCAAAGTGTTGTAAAATAATGTACATGTATTGTATGTGAATTTTTTGTAATGAGCTGTTGATGCAGTTGAGTAGCTGTTGATACAGTTGTAATGAGCTGTTGAATAAAAATTTGATGATAATTTGTGCCGTAGTGTGTGTCTAGAATAATGGCCGAACAGGGAGTGGTAAAGCAATCTGGAATGTAATTTACTAACACTCAGTTAGGATGGCAGAATGTTCATACTTCGGTGGATTCTCGGAGTTGCCGGTACATGCACTAACGAGTTGGGTGAATGGACGAATTGGATAATGACAGGGTTTTAGTGAGTTTCTACCGAATTTTTGGAAGATGAAAAGTATATTAGGATGAGAGTTGAGAGCGTTGATCTTAGCAGTGAATGGCAAATACATATGTAATGTAATTTGCTGGAAGGCTTGGTGGCAGTAATTTCATATTCTAATAGATCTTCGTATTTTGATGTACCCTTAGAAGGTAATTTCAAGCTCGTTAGAGAAGGTACTACAGAGTTTTGAAGAACTTTTTTGGAAGACGGCTGATAGAGCATTGACTTTCTTCACGTGAGCTTCCGATTTCTGGGTTCCGGGGTTTAGTTCTCGATTGTTCTATGTAGAATATGTTAGTCTGCAACATATATGTACCTTGCTCTTCATTTCCCTTGTCTTACACCCAGGCCATCATGTATCCTTAATATCAATTACTTAAAACTCATTTATATGTTAGTTTAAATCTCGGTTGCTCTCTGTGAAATATGTCGATCAGCAACATACTTATAAAGCGCTCTTCGTTTCCATTATCTTAAACTCAGCATATCACGTACTGTGTCTAATCAGTACTCGTCGTTTGAACTTCGTATTTCGGCCAATCGTGGTTTGCCATAAAATATTTTAGTGTTAAAATGATTGTACTATTTTACCAACAAGGTTCAATGATTTCGTGAACTCAATCTTCGGAATTCAAGATCTCTTTATTACTTCTCGCTGTAACCTCAGACTCATACGCGTTTGCTTGTGTGCTAGACCAACACTTCTCAGATCTCTGCGTAATAAAATTAATGCAAGTAATGCAATTTCAGCAGACGCGTGGGTGCAGTATCTTTCACGGACGCTCGCAATAGCGAACATTGAAACAGGGCTAGATATTTTCACAAACCGGAGTGTCCCTGAATTAGACGAACCTCTAACCTGAAATGAAGTAAATAGGGCTATTCTAGCGATGAATAATAAGAAGGCAGGCGGCGCGGACGGCATTCCGACAAAATGTATTTCGGAATTGTTGCACATAGACCCAGAGAGTATTCTGGATTTATTTAATGCAGATGTTGATTCCGGATCGCATCCAGAAACGTGGAGTACAGCTAACCTCCATTCGGTCTTTAAGAATAAAGGAGATACGAATTGCCCACAAAATTATCGCGGAATTAGTCTTTTACCAGCGGTGAGCAAATTGTTCTGTAAAATACTCAACGGGCGACGGAGTGAATGGGCGGAAAAGTACAGTAAAATATCAGAATTGCCGGCAGGGTTTACGAGAGGCTTGGCGACCACCGACAATATCTTTGTGTTATATACCCTAGTAAAACAGGCGCTTACGCGTAAACGGGGCCACTTAAATTGTAGTTTTGTAGATTTCGAAAAGGCTTTTGACTCTATCAATAAGGAAGCTTTATGGCGAAAACTATATGAGCTAGGCGTCTCTCGTAAAGTTTCAAGTGTTGCAGAGCATGTACAGAGAGGTAAATTTCTGTGTCAGGTGCGGTGACGGAAGTACAACGCGAAAAATAAAATCGACAGTAGGAGTGAAGCAGGGCTGTCCTCTCTCACCATTATTGTGTATCTTGTTTGTAAACGATTTATTGACAAGGGTACAGGAAGCGGATACAGCTGCGCCGGTAAATTGATGGCCTGAACATTCCCGGACTACTATATGCTGATGATTTCGTTTTATGTTCGTAGACTATTGAGAGCTTACAGAAAAGTTTAAATATCTTAGAAAGGTATAGTGAGATATGGGGACTAAAAGTAAATATTAAAAAAACGAAAGTAGTAGTCTTGAAGAATGGGTTTATCTGAGGTAACAAAGAGAAATGTAATTACGCTCAGAAGGAGATCGACCGTGTCAAAACGTTTACATATCGTGGTGCAAAATTTCCCATGAATGGGAGATGGAATAATCACATAGTGGCGGCGCACAGTAAAGGAAGAATTGCACTGAAAGAAACCGTTTGCGCAGTGCGCAGGGTTCCGGAATTGCCTTTAAAGGCGTGCGATACAATGTTCAAATCGCTAGTTCTCCCAGCTATGAATTATGGAGCAGAAATCTGGGGAGTGGGTAGTATACATCGACTAGAAAGTGTCGAATCAGATTATTTCAAATTAATTCTCGGAGTCTCTAGATTTGCAGCAAATTCCGGAGTCGGTAGTGTAGAAATTTGGAAAGATTTTAGAATGAAACCCATTAAACTTAGCTGGTGAATAGGCTGAATAATAGGTGGATTAAATTAGCTGGTGAACAGGCTGACACACTCGTAGATGCTTTAGAGAGCAGTTACAGGGAAGCAACCAACGCTACTGGTCGAAGAAAATTAAACTGCTACTAGAACGTGCAGGTCAGGGAGACGTTTTTCCGGAGATGGTAGGAGATAGGGGAACACGTGAGATAGAACGGTTTATTTCCGATAGACTTGCGGATATTAAAAGGCAAGAAATCTTGGCAGCAACGGCCGAAAAACGTTCGCTAGTGGCACAAACTCACGCGAATCCGTTATGGGGTTGCGAAAGTTACGTACACACACTTCGAAAGAGGGTGATACGCTTGGTTCAGAAACGGGGATGGATGCAACGTAGATTAAATTACTCTAATGGTAATGGCATCTGTGTGCTATGGTCTCTTTTCCGCGGCTTTGATGCGATGAAGAGACCATTTGGTGTGAATACCAGAATTCGAAAGGTTAGAACGCGGTAGAATGAAGGTATTGTAATGGCTAAAAGGTCTTCGGTCTAGCAACATAGCACAAAGTTATCTAATTTTTCTGTAAAAATTACCTATTAAATAAATAATAGACCAACACCTTCTTGAAGATATTGACACAACCGGATGACGTAATGAACAAACGACGGCAGCTACGCGTTCATTATATGTTAACTTTATTAACATTTAGTGATTATATTATAAAACTGGTTAATAATACGAGCACGATAACATAACTAGGGCTCACTACCTTTCATTTAAAGCAAAAATCATGAAATTTGGTTGACTAGAAAGCTCGAATTTCTATATAAACGAAATCCCTTAATAACAGAAAGAAATGGATTTTATCAGGGTATTTTCGAGAGAAACATACGTCAGAGTTCCTGGAGAACTACGCATTAGATTGACTGGAAACTAAGTGACCACCTGAGAAATCATCACAAAGCTAGATGTTTAGTGTAGCACGAGATAAACTTGCAACCAGTCAATGCGATTCGAATTCGACAAATTTCAGTCACAAGTATCGAGTCAGTTCGTGATCTATCGCTTCAGCAATCAGATTCATACGTAATTTAAGAAACAGAGTTCGTCATAAAACTTCCCTTCATTGTTATCATTATTATTTCAATAGTTTAATTTCACGGAATTCATAAATTTTCGTCTATATTCATGAATGCGCTAAGGGTTTTGTTTTATTGCTTTTCATAGTCTGAAATAATTATTCCCAAATAATGTTTTCTTTAGTTTGGTTGACGTTGCAACATTTGTGACACACTTAGATCACACAGTAATTTACTAATCACAACGATTGGTAGAAAGGAGCTCAGAAGATTCAGAAACGCTCTTTCTCTTTCCACAAAGCATGACTCTGCTTCCAGTCCAAAGCGTGAACTTTGTACGCAAACGGAAGATTTTAGCGATCTAATATTGAACTTTCACTTCGCTGTTCGTTATTTTTTCTCACAATACCATGCGATTCACTTACATGAAATGTAGTATATTTTTGACATTACCTATTGCTGTCAACGTTTTCTTTGCGTTACTTTCAATCACCTGCATACAGTGGTTGAGAAGAAAAAATATCACACAGCTTGCTCATTACAAGGCATTAACCTGCCAAGAATTTTTAATAAGGTACCAAGACTCCTGCACCTGAACAACGTACTATTTATTATAACGTACCGCAAAATCTTCTAACCAAGAAACATGCCCGAGTGATCACTGGACATTTATAGGATTTTTTTCTGCATTTCCCCGACCCATGAAATAGCAGTGCTTGGGAATATTCATTGCATAGAAAGTATTTTTCAATTAGTTGCAGTTATTATTCTTGTTTCTAAAGCCAGGGCTCTTTAAATCTCGTCCATTGAGAAACTTTCTTTTCCACAGTGGAAAAATATTCAAAAAATACAATAATTTCAATACATCTGTTAACGGGTTTACAAAAATAATTCATAAAATGCATTTTAAAAATTGCTCATGTTCAGTTTAGGTAAATGTATATAATGTTTAATGCAATAATTCAAAACTTTGGACTGAAATTCTTGCAATGTTTCAGATCGGTTTCGTTATTACATTTACACTCTAATAATGGCAGAAAGATGGCATATATTGTTAATGGATTCGCATGATATTGGCAGACAAGGCAAAAGGCTAACACCCATGCCACATGATGCAACTTAATCGCGTATTGATATCAACTTAACTTGAATATTTTAACTTAATTTTTTTTTCAATTGGGAAGTTTCCAGCATCGTATTTGACTTCCGGAAATCCACGGCACCACGACTCAATTCCTACACTGACCATTCCCGTTGTTTTGGCGTCTATTATGGGAGCGTAATTCCGACGAAGGCCGCGGAGGCCGAGGCGTGGGTAGGCCGAACAACTACGCCGCAGCGGCGCTGTCAAACGACGACGCTTGTTTACGGAAGGCGGCGGCGGAGGCGGCGGCGGGAGGGCACGGCCAACGACCACCACTGGCGCGGAACTCAAGTGCTCGCAGCCATTTAAGAGTCGGTTGGAAGATCGATCTAACTAACGGCACTTTGGAGATTGCGTTATCGTCATTTTCTTGTTGACGAAGCTCGTTGTTCTGTGCAAAACAATCCTTTGATGGGGTGATCGACAAAGGTGGTTCAGGGAATCAACTGATGTCCTCGCATTGTTCTGGCTGGGAGGTCCTAGGGTTAGAGTCCTGACGGTGGCAGAGTGTTCGACACTAGATACCTAGGTTGAATTCAGTCACTGTCTGTAGGATAATTCTAGTGGCAGGCTGCTCTGATGGTTTCTAGGATCAACACTAGGCGAATCCCCGAGCAGTACCCTAACAAACTGGCCACAGACCACACGCGATATTTCTTTCCTCTTCCTTGTTCTATCTTTTGCTTGCTCACACACACTTACTCACAAGCACTATACTACCATACTTGTCGGGAGATTAGTTGAATTGAATTTTGCCTTATTTTACGTGGCGAGACTCAGGCCATGAGGCCTGCTCTTCCGTCTGACCACGCAAATTCCGCTACGCTCCTTTCACCAACCATGGGAGAAAGAAGGTATTACTTGGGCGACGAAACAGGCGATTTGAATTTAGCTCAGAGGCGTCATTTAGGCTTGAGGATCTTTTACATGCAGTAAATCTACTAACATGGGACAGCCGACTTTACTTCCCCTCCGAAGGAAGGCGTACGAAGGATTTTTTCGCCCTTAAAAATCCACGGCTTCGATCGGGTTCGAACCCGCAAACTTGGGTATAACAGTCCGATACGCTAACCGTTGCACCATCGCCGCCGCACCTTAGAGTTAGCACCTTAGAGGCTGGGGCGGTGTCCCGTTGGTGGGAGATACCTGGTTAGAGAAAACCACCCTAAGCCTATGTAGGTCGGCACCGGACCTCGACCGCCAGTGCGGAAGATCGCCATCGCTGTCACCTCCCGTTATAAAAAATGCACTACACTCACGGAACTAATGACGACACGATTAACTAATCAGGAAATCAATCAATTTTGATGGGATGAAAGTAATGGGTGTCTCAGCTGGATCTATAATTGAAGACTGGAACTCTCTCGCTTGTCCCGACTGGGGTGGTTCTCCGCTGGCAGAGATACATTGGATGGGAAACCGGAAGCCCATGTGTAGGTTGGCCCCAGAACACTCGTTTCAGTGGAGGAGGAGCACCACCCGAAATAAAACGTGCACTTCACGTGCGGGACTAATGACCAGCAGTGGACGGGCAAGGGAACACGAAATAATCATATCATAGGTATTGAATGCCGAATAATTGTAGATTATTCATGAAATATGATTTTTTTGTTGGAAAAAAATGTATAGGTTCTTGATTTTGTAGTTATGTTATCATCATAGACTTCAACTCCTAGGTTTTTGAAAATAGAATTGATCCGGCATAGACCTACCGTCAGCTAGTTTTCCCCTAACCAGGCCTCTCCTACCAGCGGGGCACCGCCTCAGCCGGGACAAGCTCTAAGCGACCGGTCTCCCGGAATATGTGGTAGTGTAGTGCATGTTAGTCTAAGTGTGTGTGTAAGGGGAGAGGATAGGACAAGGAAGAGGAAGGACAGATCGCGCGCGGTCCGTGGCCCGTTTGGTAGGGTACTGCTCCGGCATTCGCCTGGTGTTGATCGGAGAAACCACGGAAAACTACCGATCAGAGCAGCCGGCCGCTAGAATTCTCCTCCAGACAGCGACTGAATTCGACCTAACTGGAAAGCTAGTGTCGAAAATCCTGCCGCCGACGGCGCGCCGTCGGGACTCGAACGTAGGATCTCCCGGTCAGAGACGCTGCAGTGACATCAGTTGATTCACTGAGTACCACTTCCGGTGGGTCATTCGATATATTTCGGTCTCCTGGTGGGGAATTGATCAATGTTTGCTTATACATCCAGAAGATTCTTAACTTCTTCTACAAACGTGGGTTTTTGCATCTTTTAGGCTGGCTGTCTTACGGCACCTACAGATGTGATCAGTAGCTCATTCGATTCCTCTTGACAAGACAAACGGAGTGGCACAATTCTTCAGTGGCTGTGAATATTCTGGAAGAAGTTTAGAAAAACGCGTGGTTTTTGATTTTGTAATATAGAGTATTGTGTGAGCCGCACCTAGTAGACCATTGTGTAAAAGAAGTTGCCAGGGGAGACAAGAAAAACAGTTGTTTGTTGGACGAAGGAAATTATACAGTATGTTAAAAAGATTAGCAAAATTGTGTGATTTCAGTAAATATAATAAATAAGACGTTATTTTGACAATAAAGCACTGGATATTGCCAGTAAGAAATGTAATAGACATTTATGATATCAGGTTTCAGTTCAACTAAGAGTGTAAACGCTATGAATCACTACAGTATCCGACATTTATAAGAATCGTTGCGACTTAATTGAACAGATTGACGATAATTATGGGTAATTTTGTATTGAAACAAAAAATGAAACACATTTAACTCAATACCTTTTTATGTATCTTTCTGAAGCTGAAAATGAAAGTCAGGTATGTGTAATATGTTTAAAGTTTATTTTAACTATTAACTACCAAACCACAAAGAAAACTTTTTAACATGAATATACACGCCACAAGCGCCCTCTTAAGCTAGTTTTAAGTTGATTTAACTGAGAAATTAAATTCTCAGTATCGAGTAAAGTCCTTTATTTTCCCAATATCGACGAAGTAAATGATGATTTTCATGTAAACGTTTTTTTTTTTAAATTAAAATATTCAAATTATGTAATTTCACATTAAAATTGCTAATGTTATCACCCCTACATTGGTATTTCTTAGGGTGCACTGGAAATTAACAACGACGTCACTGCTAGTAGCCATTTGAATGAACTACTTAAGATTTCAGATTAAATTTTCTTGAACTGCGATTGAGTGCGAATTGTACTAAAACAGTAATTTTTCTAAATTTCAAAACATTTCGAGACAAGAGTTCTGCACGCAAAATATTTATCGTCGATGGGTTTGTGCAACTGTGATGAAGTTGTGGAATTGTTGCCATCTCTTTATTCTCTGACATTAAAACTCAATTGTATTACGTAAGTTCAGTGTTGAAATGAATGATCTGTCCTTGCGAGTGCATGACGAGATACTACGAGGTTGACCACAGGCCGCTTTTGTGCCATTCCCATTCAACAACGAAACAAAACCACTCAGAAATATCCAGTGGAAGTAGCATGTTTTTATGGAACGAAACCTACAGAACAATCCCGCGTTTTTATGTACGCGTCGTTTGGAATATTTTTCTGAGCGTGGACAGTGTCACAAAAAATAATACAAAACATTAGACTCTTCAAATTCATACGGCCTCAGATTGAGTTACTGCAATAGCAGAAAAAATATCCTGTGTACTGTTGAGGAGTCAGTGTTGGTCATAGATTATTGTTTTGGAAAATGTGTTTAGAAGCGGGGATCCTATATTTTCAGCAAAATCTTGATCTCGAGTTTTTTACGGTGATATCATGTTCTCTTCTGCATGTGCAACAATAATATAAATTTTTGGATAATTTTCTATGGCGCTCACTCCACACTAAAAAAATGGAAAATATGGAGATGGGTTTCAGCTCTGAAAGGTAGTGTACAATAGAGTATCAAGTTTGAGAGAAAAATTACTACACAAATTATGATTTGAATGTGCATTTTAAGCTCATACTAAAACACTCCTTTGTATTGTTGCTGAATTCATTTTGCAACCAACTGTGTAAATTAGCGCAAGACAATTTTGAAATTCATAATATTTTCAATACTTAAAGTAGTAAAAGTGTATCAAAATATACTTTTCCTTCGCGCTTTTAAATGTTGTTGTCTTCTAACATATCGTCTTTTAGGAATGCGTCGTTTAGGAATGGAACGTTAAACCATTATAGCTGTTTTTGTGTTGAGATCAGTGTCAAATACTGTGTTGCTGATTTAAAAGAATTTGAAATATATTAAATAATAATCACTTTTAAAGCTGTTTTCCCATAGATATTTCTGACACGCTCATACACCGCACGTGGTTTTGGATTGGAGATCCGACAAGGGATCTCTGTTTAAGAACAGAAATAGATTAACTATTATTGAACGAAGTTGAAAGTGGACTAATAATGATGGAATGTATTGCCTTTAGACCCTCAATAGAAGCTACGATGCGAACATACTAAAACTAAGATGACCAAAGTTCCAAATTCTCCATTCCTGTGATCATTTAATACAGACTGCTGGAAAGGCGATGACTAGAAAGAGTAGCGAGTAAGGCAGGTAACGAGTAGCACAGCCCTGAGAAAAAGGGATTGTAAATGAGTAGTGAGAAGTAGAGAAGATAACCCTGCATTGGAAGCTGTTTTTTTTTAAATACTCATTCAACGTGTACAGATTGACTAAAAGGGTGTTCCTAAAGGTGACTCGTTTTGCCATTGATGTTTCAAGTGAAATCTGCCAAACCTGTTATATTACCTTCGCATCATTTCCTTGTGTTCTTGTCTTAACACGAAGAAACATATAGACCTCTCTGACAGGAACGCACGATCTGAACTCGACAGACCATCAACCTCTTGGTTCAGGTTCCGTAAGGTGTCAAAAAAAAATACGTCGATTACACCAAACGAGTAAGAAGGCCGGAGAAAATCCAGGAGCGGCTATATTGATGAGGTAGGTTGATCGCGAGCGGCACGCGTGTGCTCCGAGAACAGCGACCTGCGCAACGAGTTACCCCAGCGTCGCCCGCCCGCTCCGCTCCGCTCCGCTCCGCTCCGCTCACCCACTCAATGGACCACTTGAACCACTTGCTTCGCGTCGCGCGCGCGGAGAAAGTGACGGCGCCGCCCCGCCCGCGTCCACGCCCACGCCCATGCCGCACAGTGGGCCACGGCGCCACTACGCGCGGTCAACTTGGGCGTACCCCAAGGTTGGTTGGTTGATTACGTGATTGTTAGTAATTTCGGGCGCGTTCACTTCTAGGGCTCTTTAGTCCCGTAAGTGTTGTCTATATTTTTTGTTCGGAGGTGGCGGTGTTCTTTCTCCACTAGATGGCCAGATCCGGCGCCGACGCACGACGGCTAACAGTTTTCCACCACCAGGTATCTCCCACCAGCGTGGCACCGCCCCACCCGGGAAAAGCTCTAAGTCCCGGAGCGGTCTCCCAGTATGTGTGCTTGTGTAGTGCATGTTAGTGTGAGTGTAAGGTGTGAGAATAGGACTAGGAAGAAAAGATCGCGCGCGGTCCCTGGCCCTTTTGTTAGGGTGCAGCTCCGTCATGCGCCTGGTGTTGATCGGAGAAACCACGGAAAGCTACCGATCAGAGCAGCCAGCCGCTAGAATTCTCCTCCAGACAGCGTACCCCAAGGGCGTCTTCCACCCATTCAAGATATCGACTGAGTTTAGCTCAGAGCCAACATCGCCAGTGGTCTGCAGTCCTCTAGCAGGTAGGTTCTAGGTTTCGGTAGCAGGATTCTCGACACTAGAGATAAATCAAATTCAGCCGTTGTCTGGAGGAGAATTCTAGCGGTCGGCTGCTCTGATCGGTACACGTTCGTGGATTCTCTGACCAATACCAGACGAATGCCGGAGTTGTGCCTTAACAAATGGGCCACGGAACGCGCACGATCGCTCCTTCCTCTTCCATCTAATTTCATCCCTTACTTACATGCACATTTAGAGGATCTCCCGCACGCCGACATGTCAGTAGGCGCTTGTTATCATCCAGTGGGATAGCAACACCGCCACCTCCCGAAATGAAACATTCACTACACTAACGGAACTATGCCCATAGCAGTTGACGTGCACGAAGATAAATAAACAATTAATCCCGTTCAAGAATTTTTTGGTTATTAAGCACGCCAATTATTATACAGGTAAAACGCATTACGTCATACGATGGGACTATGTGGTAGGTCTACAGTAATTTCAAAGACCAGTACCTATAATTTTAATCTATTGACTAATGGTGTTCTCTCCGACGCATCAAAGAATGATCACCAAAGAGACCATATGGTTCGGCTGACGAAACATTCCCTAGAGGAGTAAATACATGCCGTAAGAAGACGAATACAACCCAGAATTTTCAATCTTCTTGCCACATACACATGCGCTTTTATATTTATCTCGTGATCACTTTCACAAAACGTAGATTTATGTAATAGTTAAAATGAATATACTAACACAGATATCACAAGTATCACAGGCCCACTGACTCGAGAAGAAAATATTTATAGACTGGAGCAAAAAAATTGAATGGGTAGAAAATCTGTTATAGTTGCGTGTGCATGTCTGGTTAAATTATATAACCTGTGACCTGTCACGGATGGTAAACTTTGTGCACTCTCACACATGATATAACCTGTTGGAAAGTGGATGAATATTGAAGTATAAACGACAATACGATGGCTAAATGCTTGGGAATATTAACGCACTATGCGAAAAGCATACAGAAAAATTGCATTATTTATGGAAGTACTTTAACATCCGAAGAAATGTAATGCGAATGTTCAATTAGATTCTACAAATCCGAAATGCGACATATCATGAGTACTTTTACATCATGCGTTTCTCTTTCTTTTCTGTGGTATAGTTCGTTTAGAATATACGATTCAATTTTTAAGAAAACTTGGGGATGTTACTCCTGTTTGCAATTTTTTGTTGTTGTTTTTTTGCCTTGACTATGAAAAAGAGTACCGTTTTAAAAATGCTTCCTTTATATAATATAAATTAATTTTCACGTGTTCCAATGTCAATGAATCGACTTGTCTGAATTTATTGAAAATTGATAGTCCTCAAACGTGAGGTGTACTCATTTAACGCTTGTTTACTTTATTTTCTTTTTTCTTTCTTCGTCTCACTTTTTGAGCATCTTTAAATAAAAATTAGTACATCGAATTATCAATATATTACGAGAATATGCAATAACTTGTGCAAGAAAGCAAAATTTTTAAGGGGGTGAAGAGCACGATAAAATGTAATAAAGTTTCTATTTGTAAAGAGAACAATGAATCAGAAGGGACGTTTTTGCATCATTGTGTTAATGCATAGCTATTTTAGTAAGTCACGTAACGAAGAACATTTAAATCTATTTTAAATTGAAAATTAGATAACGGATTAGGGGTCGTGATTTACATAGAACCCAACGAAAGGTTTCAAATTTTAATATTGTTGACGCATTGATATAAAGTAAATACATGTTTCCATAAAAATATAATTCTTTTTTGTTAAAATTGTACGTCGTGGAGATATTTTTGTTTCATGTTTCGTGCTTACTCACTGTCAAGGGGGAGAGGAGACATATGCCCGTTCCTGCTCTGTCGTGGAAGGCCCTTGGAATTAGGAAGCTTACGAACAGTATAGCGAACATCATTTGATAGCAAAATCAAACTTTTTCGCATGAGCAGATGCTCAAAAGAGATGCGAAACTCTCAGGAGATCGATATTGCTGTCGATTGCTGTAACACTCAGAGGGCTAGTATTTAGTCCTCTTGCACTTAGCTCAAACTTATTTATAACGCTTAACGTTAATTGAATTTTAGATATTGCATTATCAATATTTCAAAAAAAAATGTTGCCATCTCCCCTGAGAAACTGTTTTAAGTGGCTCAGGGCATCAATTGATGTCGCTGCAGTGCCTTTCACCTGAAAGTCATAGGGTTCGAATCCCGACAGCAGCAGGATTTTCGACACTAGTCGAAACACTATGTCGAATTCAGCCGCTGTCTGGTGAATAATTCTAGCGGCCGGCTGCTATGATTGGTAGTTTTCAGATAAATACCAGGCAAATGCCGGAGCAGTGCGGTAACAATCGGGTCACGGACCGCGCGAGATCTTTTCTTCCTCTTCCTTGTGCTGTCCAGATCCTTACTTACTTTCAGACACACCCTCTGAGCTGGTTCCAGTTGGAGCGGTACACCTCTGGTGGGAGATACTACTTGGCTAGGGAAAACCCCACAAGCCGAAGTGTAGGTCGGCGCCGGAACCGGTAGCGCTAGCTCAGTGCATCAACTGATGTCACTGCAGCGCCTCTAACCGGGAGGTCCTAGGTTCAAGTTCTGACGCAGGCAGGATTTGAGACACTAGCTCTTCAGCTAGGTCGAATTCAGCTGCTGTCTGGAGGAGAATTCTAGCGGCCGGCTGCTGTGATCGGTAGTTTTCCGTGGTTTCTCCGTCAACACCAGGCGAATGCCGGAGCAGTACCCTACAAAACGGGCCACGGACCGCGCGCGATCTGTCCTTCCTCTTCCTTGTCCTATCCTCTCCCCTTACACACACACACTTACACTAACATGCACTACACTACCACATATTCCGGGAGACCGGTCGGGAGCTTTAGAGCTTGTCCCGACTGGGGCGGTGCCCCGTTGGTGGGAGAATCCTGGTTAGGGGGAAACCCCACTAGCCGACGGTAGGTCGGCGCCGGATCTCGCCATCCAGCGGGGGAAGATCACCGCCATCTCCCAAAGAAACATGCACTACACTAACGGGACTAATGACCACAGTAGTTGACGCGCCCGGAAACACGAAAAATCAATCAATCAATCAATCGGCGCCGGATCTCGCCCACACGGAGTCGGATAACCGCCACCTCCCGCGATAAATGCATGCACCGAACTTACTCGTGCATGCACGGGACTAATGACCATAGCAGTCGATTCACCAGAAAGCCAAAAAAAATCAACTTTTCCGAGTGGACGTGGACATTTTGGCCCACGCAGTGCCCGCGGGGGCCACTGCGGCGCCACCTCCGCGCGCAAGCGCATTGGCGAGCACTTGCTTCGCAGACGCCGCGGCGCCGCCTGGCGGGCCTCAGCCTCGCTGCCGAAGCCGCTGCTGCTGCCGCTGCGACGGGCACTTGCCGAACTATTCGCAGGCTTCTGCTTCGCAGGCAGCCTAGGGCAACGAACCGCGAGCGCGGGCGACGCGTCAACACACTCCGCCATAGCACGCTACGATTGATGGGCTGCCTCAGAAGCCGTTCTCAAACAGGGGAAACTGAGGCCGGGGCCGAAAAGTTAGGCCCCGGTTGGTCGATTTATAATGTTGTAAGGAACATACTAGCCATGGACGTACAAATTGAAATCAGAATTATATTGAGTGTTTACAGTTAATCGCACAACCTGAAACACTGGTTCATTGCTGCCCTTGTTGCTGTCCTTACTATCCTTTGTCATTTTGTCTTTCATTTTTCCCTTTTCCCTTGATCTCTTTCTCCCTTTCATTCACCTTTTCTTTCTCCCTTTCATTCATCTTTTCTTTCTCTCTTTCATTCTCCTTTTCTTTCTCTCTCTCTCTCTCTCTCTCTCTCTCTCTCTCTCTCTCTCACACACACACACACACACACACACACACACACACACACACACACACACACACACACACACTTATTCTTCTTTTTTCTCTCTATTTCTTTCGCTTCCTACATACCTATTTCTCATTCCCCTTTTTTGTTAGTTTCTTTTTATCGAGTCTCTATACTTTCTTTGTGAAGGAGCAAGGAAACTCCTTCTCTCCATATTGCATTAACCTCTGAGAAAAAATTTGTCACACCACAGACAATAAATTTTGGCTGATGTCCTTTTTTTTGACCCTGCAAGAAAGTTATCCTTAAAAAGTATTTAGTCTTCCTCTTTTTTTTCACTCTTTCTCCCTTTGGATTTCCTTCCTCGGACTTTCCATCTAAATTACTTCGTCTTCTTACCGGTTTTAACGACTGACGAAATATTTTAATGAATATCAAAAAGACGGAAACATCGACGAGATACCCTTCGCTGTCCCCCGAACAGACAAGTATCTACTGACTCCGGCCGCGAAAGTCTAGGCTTTCTTCCAGAGGAGGGGGATGTATATCAAAAAGTAAATTTTCTGAATTAAAATTATTATTAATATATTTTGCCCTTAACAAGTACACGACGCCACACATTTTGAGATATCGTTTCTCTTTGCTTCTCCATTCTCAAATCAATAGAAATTTCTGTTTTGGCCTATTTTGTCAGCGAACTTGTTAGATCTTGCGATGTGCCGTTCTCGTATTAGACGATGAGGGATCAAATGAGCCGCTCGTGGCAGATGCGTCCACTCCCACCCCTATTATTGCTTTCATTCCATAGCTAACTTCCTAAAGCTTGCAACAAGCTCCAAACAATAGAAGGTTCCGTGAATAATATAATTCTTCCTTGAACTTTTCCTCTAATTCACGACTGAAATGTTATAAGTCGGCTGAATATAAAATTTACTCCAGGTTGCAACCTAAGGAGCACATCTAGGGACTGTCGGTGCCTCTAAAATAAAATTTGCGCAAAACCTGGGCTGTTTCAAATAAATCAATTTCTTGCACTTCCTAGTCTTTTTAATGGCCTGGAAGTTTAGCCTAGTTGTTACATATATTTTGTGGAACATATCCCAGAGCTCCGATGACTATCGCAACGACCTGTGCTTTTAAACCCCACATTTGGCTGATCTCAATTTCCATACTCTTGTATTTAAGACGTATCTCTGCTTCCTTGATTACGACGTTTTGGCACAGCAACATCTACAAGTAGACACGTTTTTTTCTCGAAATCCCGGATAACTATATCCGGTTTGTTTGCTGCTATTGTGCGATCCGTTTGAATTTGTTGGTCGTAAAGTATTTATAGAGTCCAACAGACGTCACCGGTTTTGGTGAGTGTTCGTACCACTTCCAGCATGTGTTTGGAAGTTTGAGGGCGGTACAGATATGCCAGTGGAGGTAACTACACATCCTTTCGTGTCTTTTCAAGTATTCGGTCTTTGCTAGAATTGGATAAAATGAGACAATATTTTCGATGGTTTCTACTTGTTCCTGGCAAATTCGGCATTTATCAGCTTGGAGAATTTTGAGAAACGCTTTATTATGTGTTCTCAACGCCTGATCTTGGGCAGCTATTACAACTGCTTCCGATTCTGGCTTCATTCTTCCTCTTTTAAGCGAAATAAATGATTTTTATTGATCTACACCTTGTCCATTCTTTTAGATACTGTTCATGGGGTGGTTTGCCTCTCCACGATGTCTTTAACAGTTTTTGTGTCTCACATTTCGTGTTTAGTAGCCTAAGCGGTTCAGTGTCTGCTATTCTCCCAGTCCTGCTTAGTTTTCTTCGCAATGCTTCTTGCTATACTAGCAATGCCTCTGTTTCCCATTCTTCGGACAGATTTCATGACCTTGCCTCATTAGTAGGTCGTCTTCATTCACTCCATACTTTCCCATCCCGACTATAGCATTGTGCCAGGAAGCTTCAATTTGTCCGAGGCCTCTTCCTGCTTCCTTACGCGGCACAAAGTCTATGTACATCAGCTCGAGGGTGGGCGACATGATGCATTGTAAGCAGTATTCTGGTTTTTTGATTCATGATTCGAATTTCTTGCTCAGTCCAGTCCACTAGTTCAAAACTGTTCTCGACTGTAGGTACCGCCAAACTACCAATTGCAGATTATATATATTATTGTTATTGTTATTCCTGGAGTTCAGAGCGAACTGCAGGACAAGTGTCATTCTTCTGCAACACTCCTTACGAATTCTCTCTTTCATGGTGTAGTTCGATATGTTCCCACATTTTTCAATGCCCTGTTATTTGTAAGTTTTACCTGGCTCAAGATCTTGAATCTGTGTTCATATCAACATAAATGCTCTCTGATGTCACTTTGCCTCTCTTTAAATTGACCTTCGCACATTTGTCAAGACCAAATTTCAGGTAGATGTCATTGCTAAAATCATTGGCGACAGACAGCATTTGAGAGAGAATCGCTTCATTCTTAGCAAACACATTAAGATCATCCATGTGAAGCAAATGCATTACCCGTACTCGGCGACTTCATACTATCCTTGCAAAACTCAATAAGTCTAAGATGAAATCATGAATCTCCAGGGTCTTCAGAATTCAGTCGTGTGGTACACTGTCAAAAGCCTTCTGGCAGTCAATCCAAGCCATGCTTAAATTAAATTTTCGTTTCTTACATCATTCAGAATGACTTTATTTAAAGTAAGATGTCGTTACAACCATAGGAACCTTTACGGCGTCCTTTCTGTTCAATTGGCAACTGATGGTTCTGATGTAAGTGTAAGTACATTTTGTTGTACTAAGGTTTTTCTAACGAGGCAGCTGAGGGTATTATCGTCAAGATGGAATATGGCACGGCTTTTCGCATCTTTTTTGGTCGTGCCGCTAGAGTCGCTTGTTCTGCAGCACTGCTTGATACGATCGTAATCATGAGACATCTTGCGGCAGGACCGAGAAACACGCAAAAAGTCGTGCCAAATTCCATCTTGGAGATAACACCCTCACCACGAGATAACACCCACACCCTCATCTTGGAGATAACACCCCCCTGCCACGTTACAAAAATCAAATATAGCTGTAGTTCTTCGCCAAAGAACGGTCTCTCGCTTTGCGTAGCAAATAAGTGATGTTGATACCCGTGTGAGTCATTCCATGAGTTCCTTTGGGTTTTCTAAAATTTTATCAACAGCAACAACAACATGAGAATGTAACGCTGTTTATTTCTAAATCCAATAATTCTGTGCCTTATCAATCCCGGGGTATTGCTAGTTTCCCATGTTCTTAATTACTTGGAAGAGGTCCACTTTCGAGAATTCGTGAACATGTTCCACGGTTTACACAAGTTCATCGGCAGAATGGAGATCCGATTGAAGTCAAGATGGGCCTTTGTGGTAGAATCTGTTTTCTTTCCAGATTCGTGCCCAAAATGTTTCGACGTCATTTTTTGAAGGAGGGCTGCTTTGCCATTCGGTTTTTGAGTCAGATTGCGATATAATTTCTTCGCGTCTGTTTCAAACAACCGATCCTGTACATTATTATAGTGTTTATTGTTGCTTTTATTATTATTATTATTATAGTGTTTATTGTTGCTTTTATTATTATTTTCATAACTCACAGTTTTCTGGTGTTTCAATAATCCTACAGATACAAATCAAGACATGATAGCATTCTACTTGGAAATAAATACTATAAAACCTATAATAATTACAAGGTAATAAAGCATATAGTTTACTACATAACTACATATTTCAAATCAATCGTCTCTTCAAACGCATTTTGAATTAACAATTTTACTAAACATCCTCATTCGTAAACTTCCTGGTCATAAAACACTTGTTTTTGACTGCCTTCTGGATGTCAATAATTACAGATTTGTTGATATCCAGTTCCTTCAGTGACTTGACCTTTGGCACGATGCCAATGTCTAAAAGTATAAGATGCGCAGGTGTTCCCAGCTTAAAACGAAAGGAGGACCAACACCAGCGAGATGTGGGCCTCCTTATCAATGAACCTTTCTTATTTACATGCAACCTTTCACTTGTAAATCAAATTTCAGTCTATTTTTGAAAGTGTCTTTAAGTGATTGTAGGAAGGGCCGATCCGCCCGGCAGGTAGGGTAGTTTCGTATATTTTTCTATCTTGTAGCCGTTTTCGGCCGATTTTGGACATTTGGAGAGGATTCTATGGGACTCTGGGGGCCATTTTTTTGGGTTAGATTCGAAAGTTTCTTTACGCTTTACCCACAAATTCATCCGTTACACTGAAAGTACGCAATTTATGATTTTCAATTTTTCAAAGTTTATGAAACAAAAAGATTTTTTTGCACATATATTCTCATTTTTTATTTAATACATTTAATTTTTCTTTCAGACAAAAAGTCACAAATATAAACATTAATCAAAATTATGTAAAAAATATATTAAATATAAAAATATTAAATTATGTAAAAATGAGTCAAAACCTTTATGACAACAGCACTACACGTGTTTACTTTTTCATACTTTACATCTCTAGGGTCTATAGCAAGGCATTAAGCAATAACACTGAAGCACGGAGAAATGGTAACAATATATGCATAGATTAATGTGTCCATCCGTTTGTCTTAATTATGGGAAATTTTTAAATGTTTTATTACGTAAGACTACAGGCAGGGTAAATTTTCAGGGGGTCGCGGGCTCCTGCCCCCCCCCCCCCCCAGCGCACGCCCATGACCTCACAGATATTGTTTTCGCGTCTGGCAAAGATCATTCCTCCTTTACAACATGAACCAATTCTCTGTATTTTTCCGACATTGTCTGGTAGGCGAATACGATGTTGTTAGTTCCTAGCATTCCACCAGCAAACAGCCAAGCCCACAAACCTGATCTTATTGTATACATTGTCCCAGATGGTGATACCAGGTCTGTTGTAATGGACGGTTTTATCTGTTTGTATGCTTCGGTCCCAGTATAGGTTGTGTCATTTTCTAGAACTATTTGCTGATGATACATGTAATAAGGTGTAATTTTCTAAGGAAGGTGTCCTAGGTTTTGGAGAGTTGAGTGGATTATACGCCTCATGTTGTCATGCCTTAGTCTGTATTCAGTTAGTGCCAATACACTAAGGTCTGCTAGTATATTCTGAATCGTTTGAGGTCCTTTGCCATGTATTCTGCAATTGTCATTCACTATTTCATGATATTTAACCATACATTTTTGTTGCTATTACTTATTCTTGGTTTGCGATGAGTCCCTCAAAATGAATACAGGTAAGCCACTAGTAGGCAGTGGCGTCTCCTCACTCCTGAGCTAGGGCGTTGGCAGTGAAGGAAAATGTTAATCCACACACTACTCCTTTCGCTTACATATTTAGAGTAAAATTGAATTATGTAAATAAAATCCTTATTTATTTTACATTATAATGTTGGAAGAATGAGGGAAAGGTAGTCGCCAAATAACAATGAGGATGTTGTATTTTCTATTGCGAAGATTAGAATAATACATTTTATAGTATTTAAAGACATGCTCGACCCTTTCCCCATTCTTCAGTTCTCCTAAAAATTAAATTCTGTAATATTATCAGGTTAGGAAACGATCACCCACAGGATAATTACTTGTTCTTCATACGAAAGGGAAGAAAAGCAACTATTTAAAACTATTGTTCCACTTTTTACTATTCTCATAAAAAAAATAACACTAATGTCATTAGTATCGCTAAAGACTGCAACGCGCCACGGAGAATCACAATCACGGACGCTCGCTCTCCAGCAGGCCGTTAAATCGACATCCAACGCCTTGGCACGCTTTGTCCTTGAGTGAGGAGACGTCGCGCGCATGTGTTGCCTCCTCCCGATCCGACCTGAAGACGTTGGAGGCATTCGTCAACGACCTGAGCTGCGCTCGCGCATTGCCTGCACTGCATGGACGCGCTGATGCCGATCCATGACGCCGATCGCACGGAAAACTGAAAAATGAAAGACATCTAAATGAATTCAAAGAAATAAAGGATTTTTTTTATTTCCTTGGGCGTTAAGACACGACTTGCTTACCGAAAGAAAACACCACTGCTTGTAGGACATGTCAAAATTTACATTTTGGTTGGGTACGCTATAGATTATGCACGGTGAAGTAACTTTTGTTTCCATTTCTCTATTTTTTTTCTGATGATCGTTGCAGGTTCGTGTATCTAAGGTTAAGAGGAGTATGATTACTATTTGGCTCTTGGATACTTTTATGCAGTAGCAAGGTTAAGGGGTTTTTTTTTCTGAAATACTTAATGAAAACATTTATTTACTTAATGTATAGCAGGCAGTCGCGGGCTAAGTAACAAGCTTGTTAGAGCTCGCGGGCACTGCGTCCAGAGAAATTGGCACGAGACTTAAAAGTAAAGGTTTTACAAATTCCGCCTGAATGGCGGTACGACACTGGATACCTCTCCATGACAGTCTTTGGGAGAAGTTACTTGACTCTTGGGAGAAGTTATTGTCATAAATTTAGCTATATTAATTCCCACTTTCTCTTTGAGGAAAAGAAATGAACCACTAAAATGAAGTAATACATCAGTCAAGTTTCAACTTCTCAATTGATAGTAAAATTTAAAAAATTGAAACAAAATAATTTTGATTTTGTAATCCTGTTTACTTAAGAATGATATAAAAGCATGAACTTTCTACTTTCAGGTTAGATGGTTTAACAGACAAACATTCTTGCCCATCAAAAGCGCTGTCTGTTCGTAAGCGAGAATTGTCAACTTATAGAGACTTAATTTATTTCACATTTTGTTAATAAATAACTTATGAATGATTAAATAGCACGACACAAAACGAAAGCAAGGAAAGAATTTGCATTCAAACATATTCCTACCACTCAGCAAAGATGTTTATATAAAGGAGAATATAGTAAGAAAATAAACATCAAATAGTAATAAGTAGTGAAGAATATAAACATAATACAATTCTCGGTTATTCATAGAAAAAATCTGGCAAATATATTTTCGTACAAAGCCACCATTCACCGCCTCGCGCCGTTTCAGCTTGCGTATGTAGACTCCTTTCTGGATTTTAAGGGGAAATGAGTTCAGAGTCAGGGGAAGTTGCCCGTACGAGCGCCGGCTCCTAGGCGGGCAAGTAGCTCGCGCGGGCGTGGTTTGACTTGCCTGATGTATAGAATTGTTAGGTTGGTAATACCACAACCCCTTTCTTCTTTTTCTTTTTCGTTTTCTTCTTTTTCTTTTTCTTTTTCTTTTTTCTTCTTCTTTTTTCTTTTTTTCTTCTTCTTTTTTTTCTTCTTCTTTTTATTCTTCTTTTTTTTCTTCTTCTTTTTTTTTCTTCTTCTTTTTTTTCTTCTTCTTCTTTTTTTCTTCTTCTTCTTTTTTTTCTTCTTTTTTTTCTTCTTTTTTTCTTCAATAAAGTTTTTCTCCATAGCCCTCGAGGATTGTAATATTGCGATTGAAGCCCTCGCTCCTCCCCTATCCTCCTCTTTACATCCGTTTCTCTTACGTCCCTTACGTCCTGCTTTTCGCCCCGCATCCCATATGGAATAATCTAAGGGCAAACCGGGAGCGGTGGCACAGTGCATCAACTGATGTCACTGCAGCGCCTCTGACCGGGAGGTCCTAGGTTCGACTCCTGACGGAGGCAGGATTTTCGACACTAGCTTTTCAGCTACGTCAAATTCAGTCGCTGCCTGGAGGAAAATTCTAGCGGCCGGCTGCTCTGATCGGTAGTTTTCCGTGGTTTCTCCGATCAACACCAGGCGAATGCCGAAGCAGTGCACTACCGAACGTGCCACGGACCGCGCGCGATCTTTCCTTCCTCTTCCTTGACCTCTCCTCTCCCCTTACACACACTTACACTAACATGCACTACACTACCATATATTCCGGGAGACCGGTCGCGAGCTTAGAGCTTGTCCCGGCTGGGGCGATGCCCTGCTGGTAGGAGAGTCCTGGTTAGGGGGAAACCCCACTAGCCGATTGTAGGTCGGCACCGGATCTTGCCAACCAGCGGGGAAAGATCAGCGCCATCTCCTGCGAAAACAGCATGCACTACACTAACGGGACTAATGACCAAAGCAGATGACGCGCCCGCAAACACGAAAAAATCAATCAATCTGAAGGCAAAGGGGAAGTAGGTGCACAGTGGGCAGAGCATCCTTTCCACTCTCTCGAACAGACTAATGGCAGTCTAATGGCACCTGACTGACGTGCGGTGACTGTCGCCAGCGACTCCGTTCCGCCTCACAGGCTGCTCCAGAACCCGCCGTTCCGACGCAGTGACACTGACCCAGGCCACCGTCACCGCAAGCGCGATTCCTACTATCAAGGACACATGACGTAACCGCTGATTTCTGCGAGACACCGCGGGTGGGGCTTAGTAGGCCAGGGGAAAAGCTCACGAGCGCGAGACGCCACAAGCCCCTTCTCCGCCGAAGCTCAGTTTTCACTTCGTCAACAGACGTGTGCTCCTTGAAAAACACACGCATGGACCTTACGGAGAAAAGCAGATCAAGATATCGGAAAACGCACATGAATGTTAGCTACAGCCTATTCATTAATGTCCATTGTACAGTGTACAATGCTTCAAGAGATCCATGAAAAACTTTAATTGTACAAGAGTTCACAAGTGAAGTAAAGTCGTAGTTTAGTGCGTTTGTGTACGATTGGAGAATGTAGTGAGTACAAGAAAAATATAGTTTTCTTTTCATATCAAGGCCATTAACATATTAAGTGACATTGATAAACTCACGCTAGTTTGCAAATTGTGTAGGAAATATTTAACACCTATAATCTATATAAATAAAATTGAAGTGTCTGTCTGTGATAAAAAACCTTTTTATAAGCTGAGGGACTATTTGTTACTTGTAATTTTTGTTCAGGGTCGACTGAGGCAGCAGTTTATAAATGTATATGATGCAATCATTTCACGAAATAAAAATATAATAATTTCAAGATTTGTAAATGTGAGATATTTATTTATTTCTCACTACTGCTTTCGGAGTTTCCCTTTATATTATTTGAGTAACTGCGAGTATGAGTGCGTCCGTCCGTCCGTCCGTCCGTCCGAGTCACACTCACAGATAGACCACATCCCGTCCACCAATCGAGACATATGATACAACACGTCTCGATCCCTTGCTGGGAAACTGATCATTTGTTTTCGGATCCGGTCAGAAGATTCTAAGGAATTTCCACCGGGGGCGGTAGCTCAGTGCATCAACTGATGTCACTGCTGTGACCTTTACTCAGGCTGGGTGCGAAATGTTCATGGATTCGGGGCTCTCCCTTTTGAAGATTTTGTAAAAAACAACACAAAGTCGTAGTCACAGAACATTTATAATTGGACGTTTCCTTGAGCATTTACCAAGATACAGAATGTCATTCCATAAACACCCATAACAAAAAGAACAAACATGGTACAATATTAAAAAAACAAAAAATAACCCAAGAAAAACAACAAGTTTTCCTCAAATATAAACAAAACTTTGTTTTGTTCTGGAGACAATCATTTTATCCATTTACTAGTTTTCTTATGACTAAAGCAAGAATTGAACATTAGCACTAATCAGACTTCAAAAAGTAAAGAATGACATGACAGTGATGTAATGTTTAATCAATATTATCACATTCCTTATTGCACTATCAAACTGGTGCTTAAGCATTAAAAACACAAATTGAATTATTAATTTTTTTAAGTGCAGCATTCATTGCAGGTTATTTTTCTCTTAAATGACCCTTAAAGTACATCTCACCTTGAGGACAAAAAATGAAGCAAGTGACTGTCTCTTCAGAACACTGTTCAGTCTCCGTGTCAACACCACAAAGACATTTAAACTAGAAAATAAACTACAAATGACAAACACATGTTATCACCTCAGAGATCAACATGAACCTATTCTTAAAATTACAAGTGTTTAAATGTTGTGCTGAAATAAATGTAGAAATGTAACACATTCTGACTCTTATATCATACTAAAGCTTCTACATGATCAGTACAACATGATAAATCATCTAGTCTTGTACACTTTAAGAGAATGATACAAGCAAAGATGAAGCATAAATATGAATGTCTCATAACATAACATTCTTAATTTTAATCAATGCATAATTTGCAATACATTAAAGTAACATAATAAATATAATAACATTCTGTAATAACCTTGTTTTGTTCGGAAGAAAATGGTATGCACCACGATTCGTCCAACAAGACTGCCCTACCCCGAGCTTTCAAATTGGGAAGGCTGCGCACACTTTGTTGCAGATCACCTGGTCTACGTGCCATTGCACAAGCCAACTCGGTTTGTAAGTGCCAGCATCTGCTTATCAAAAATAAACAATAGCCTCTATTGTAGTGACTATTACATCAGCACTGACATAAGCTTCTTGCACTCTGTCTTCTTTTAAACATCTCTATTGAATGTTTATAGTTTCAATTTAACAGAAGCTGTGTCTTTCCAACACAGTACATTCTATCAACAGAAGCACTGATCACAATCTATAATGTATAAACAAAATGTACAGTTCAAATACCTCTTTTCTCAAGATAACGTCACTCCACGACGTCTGACCAACGACAAAAATCTCTCGCCTCGCTCCTGCCCCCGTGACGTCACAAAAGACAGTAGGGAGAACCCCCCCCCCCACCTCCTCTACACCCATCTTGCTGGGGAACCTGGTGTCGTCAGCGGCGGCAGCGGCGAATTCGTATGTCGAATATTTGAATGGTCGCACTGCAGCACCTCTGACCGGGAGGTCCTAGGTTCGACTCCTGACAGCGGCAGGATTTTCGTCACTAGCTTTTCAGCTAGGTCGAATTCAGTCGCTGTCTGGAGGAGAATTCTAGCAGCCGGCTGCTCTGATCGGTAATTTTCCGTGGTTTCTCCGATCAACACCAGGCGAATGCCGAGCAATACCCTACCAAACGGGCCACGGACCGCGCGCGATCCGCGCTTCCTCTTCCTTGTCCTATCCTCTCCCCTTACACACTCACACTCACACACTCACACTCACACACTCACACACACACACACACACACTTACACACTCACACTAACATGCACTACACTACCATATATTCCGGGAGACCGGTCGGGAGTTTAGAGCTTGTCCCGGCTGAGGCGATACTCCGCTGGTGGGAGAGCCCTGGTTAGGGGGAAACTACTAGCCGACGGTAGGTCGGCGCCGGATCTCGCCATCCAACGGGGAAGATAACAGCTATCTCTCGAGAAAAAAACATGCATTACACTTACGGGACAAATGACCATAGCCGTTGACGCGCCTGAAAACACGAAAAAATCAATCAATCAATCTAAGGAATTTCCAAAATCGTGTTTTGGCACTGCGATCTTAGTAGATAGATTGTTAATTAAACCAACGCTACCTAGGTATACGTAGGTGGTGTTGATTAAACCCCCTGTTTCCAGAGGCTATTTTCGCTTAACGACCCCACAATTTTCTTTCACGAGGATGGCAAAACCTATTGTTGCCATTTGTAAGTTAAAGAAGTAAATTACGCAGCAGCTTGCATTTCATTTTCATCCATATTTGCAAAACCTACGTATAGTTTTTCCATAGAACGTATTAAATTTGAAGAACTTAGCTGTACTAAATGTTAAATATTCGCATCAACCATACCTGCAGGCATTTTACGACGATTTCAATTTTGAAATTGTAATATAATATTATAAATATTATTATAAATTGAAATAAAATATTACCAATTCATATCCCGTATGGAGGTAACATTCAAGACCATTGGGCGTTGGGATTTTTTATCGAGAGTATAACATTATCAGCTACTAATTGGTAAGGCCAATGCCAGATACTGTGAGAACTTGTTTGAACAAAGCTAGGCATGAGAGACAAGAGGTATGAAAGTAATTTTCAGCACATGAAAATTATTTTGAAACCGTTTACAGCGACGCCGCATTCAACAAGTAGAGAAGGTATTTTAATGCTGTGGGAAAAGATGGCTAATTTTCGAAAGAAAAACACTTATTGCAGGACCCTGGAAAAGAAAGTGGCTGAATCTTGTCCCTTTACCAGACAGTGATTTACTTCATCTAACCCGCTGTATAGTCAGAACCCATGTTTTTTGGGACCTTGATACCGAAAAATCAAATGACGGCATAACGTGTATCTCCGTCTGTGGTCAACGCTAGCGCATAAACTGTTGCGCCGATTTTCTCCAAAATTGATATTCTCCAATCGATTTGGCTGATGACGCGGTCCAGTGAATTTAAAATGATATAAAATATCTCTCAAAAATTAAAATAAGAAGTTCCTGAGACATTGCAAAGTTTTGAAAATAAGGGTGTATTTTTTTATTAAATTTTGACATTTTCGTTGAAATCCCTGATTTTTTGAAAAATGCAAAAGTTCAATTTTTTCGGCGTCTTCCTACTACTAAAATATTAAAAATAAGATTTTATTAAATGTTCTTGAAAGACAGATTTGGAAATAAGACTATGTAGACGTTTTCGAAAATTTAAGTAGCTTTCGCGTAATTTTGTGCGTAATATATGCATTTTTTAATCTTTTTAAACATATTTTTCTAAAAAACTGTACAAATATTTTTCTTTACATTTTCTCCTCTCCTCCAAGGACGGTAAAAATGGTACTAATCCCTATTTCCGGCGAATTATCTGTATCCTTGAAAATTGCAAAATTTTTAACATGTGAAAATTATAAAATTGACGATAGAAATGTTTATCTTAAACAAAATCTGTTTTAAAAACAACTCTTTAAAAAAGGTAGTATACAATTTTTTGGAAAAATGAGGACTTTTTGCGTAATTTGTGCTTCAAATGTATGGAATTTCTAAGAAATTATTTTCTCAAAACTCGCTCTAGATTTTTTTCAATTTTTTTCCACAGATAGAACGATAAACGTAAAAAAATAATGGTGTAGCTCTCATTTTCGTTGATTTCTCCGTATTTTCAAAAACTGCAAAAATTTAATATTTGGAAACTACCAAATTGAAGATAAATTTTTGTCTTAAGCAAAATCTGTTCTAAAACATCAGTTCATTATAAAGTAGGTCATGTACACGTTTTTGAAAAGCTAGCAGTTTATATTAGTATAGTATTTTATGCAAGGATTTAATGAAATAGTATATACAGGTGTCCGACCAACTATGGGCCACGAGAAAAATTCTCGGAGAACAGGAATTGATCAAAATGATATGAAAATAATTAATGTTATTTTAATTATAATTTACTATTGAAAACCCCAAAATTCCAATTAGGTTTTCTCTCTTAAAAAGATGATTTAAATGTAATATGAAAGAAAAACTTGAAAACCATGATTTTGTACGAACTTTATTACTATAATTTGATATGGCCACTGTACTGCAGACAATGCAACGATGGGTATTTGAGAAGTAATTCCCAGAATTTCATTGTTGAACGAATGAGAGAAGATAAGGCACTTTTATTTACTTAACGTTAATGTTACAATGTCTCTACGCTCAATAAAAGGATTCATTCAACATTAATGAATTCGGGAAGAATGTGTATTCAGATATAAATAAGATGGTCAATGCACAATGGTATCATAGTTTTCGCATACATTCATTAGGAAATATATTTGAAGGAATTCAGTTCTGAATGTTCAATTTGTATGTAAAATTATCCTTGCTTGTCTGTATAATGCGACGCAAATAATGTGAGCAGTTACAAATAATGCGAGAAAGTATGAGCCTTTTTGGGACCAGGTTTTTTTTAGTCTGAGAACCGTAAAAACATATGCACGTGTGGGGGAGGAGTGTAATCTGCGCACGTTTTCTTGGGTTCCAGACTTTCTTCCCCACCTTTTTAGTATTTACAGTTGAATGATGCATAAAAGTACCAACAAATCGAAATTAGCAACTCTTGAAACACTAGACATTTTCGATCCCGAGTTAAAGAAAACTTTAGTATATCGGGCAAGAAACTACAGATTTGCTGTTTGTTTCTTCTATTACTAACAAACTAGCACCCTTCACCATAGTTATACTTCTACCCCAACTAGAAAAAATTAGATATCAACAAAACGAACATGTAGTCAAGTAACATTTATGTCTAGGAGTAAAACAAGGGGCAGTCTCAGCATTTGCTCAATGGATCAGGGAAACAATTTGCTAGTGGTGAGTGAATCAAAACATTTTAAAACAAGAGTGACTATTTTTATCTACTTTATTTTTCACTTGACACACTGTAATTCTGCAAGTAAACGCCACTTTCAGGTCTACATTTTTATGAAAACGAACACTATCGCTACTAAAAGTAATGACTCCTGATAAAATGACAGTAATAAAGGAGCACTTATGTGGTGTGTGATATGAAATTGTCTCGAAAGAGCTTCCATTCGTAATGAACACCGTGAAACGACGATTTTTTTATTTCAAGCTTTCTAAAATTGATGAACCGTGCTCCATGTTTCATATTACCGATCCTAATATGTACAGCACGCATGCCTCTCTGGTAGAAGACTTCAGGCTAGTAGTACATGAAACAAAGTGGTTGCTTATGCTCTACTTATTTCAAGCTTTCTAGGGATGTGCAAAAGACTAAGTAATTAAACAGTTGAATTAAAAAAATTTCTCTAATTCGGAAAAAAGAAGATCCCTGAACTCGAATAAAGAAGAAAAAAATATGAAGGTATTGGAGTGTCAAGCTAATTTCTAATTTGACAAACCTGATTCGTTGTAAATATCTTCAAAGTTTGAGCGATTGAAAGAGTACATTTTGTTGCCGTACGATTAATTACACATATTTTTTCATAGATCTAAATAAAAACGTTGTTATTGTATTACGTATGGAGTTCTGTAGTTCTTAGAAAAATAATTACTGTGCTACTAGTTTTACAACTACTACGTAATTAATTACTACTACATAATGTAATTCGTAACAGGTAAAATACTATCAACAGTTTCAGGCCATGCTTTCAAAGTTTAATTTTGTTTAACAAAATCCACAGGATTCAGTTCACAGGAGCTTTGATTTCGAGGTCAGGAATAAATTAAACGGGCGTAACTCAAATAGTCTTGACTGACTTACCAAAATAGCTCGAGATTCCTTTTTATGGGGGGATTGTTATTTAATTATGTATAAAACAGTACATCGAACAATCGTTGCCTATATTGTTTGCCTTGACATGCCTGATTTAAGCTGTCCAGCCTTCCAGATGAATTTTGTTTTTTGAATGAAAATTTAGAGTTTGAATGATGTTTTGGGTTAACAAACTCCAAAATCGAATATTACGACTTTTGGGGATTTAGGTTTGAAAAACACCTGCACTATTGAATTCGGGAATACAAACATTGGTATAAAATGCAAATGACATGCGGCTCAATGCAAAAATATTTTTCTTTGAACTACTTACTATTAGGAGAAACATTTTTTTAAAATTTTAAAATGGATTTTCACGTGAGATTTCAATTTTTTCTGAAGTTTGTCCAAAATTCTTAGATATGTTACTAATTTTGGGTATAAATAAAAAAAGAGGTCAATGGTGCACTAAATATTCTAGCTTTTTTACATCACATGGAACAAGTCAAAAAATTCAGATCAACGATCATCAGACACTCAGAATGGGTCATGCTTTTTTCGGTCGAATTCGCGTGGAATTACCCATATGTTTATAACAGCAAATCTCGTGTGTATTTGATATCAGAATAATTATAATTATGTTTCAATATAATTGTAATGATTCGTTGTTCTCGTATAAAATAATAAGATGGAAAGCTTAATATTAAGCGACGCAGCACGCAGGAAGCAGCCGCTTCATGACGCACCCGGCTGGAAATCGTCCACTTACACATGTGAACACTTAGAATTCCTCAAGAACGGCGTCACCAACAAGTGGGCTCCGACAGCACATGTATACCTTTAACGTGCTGATATGTCTTGAGCAATGGCACCAGAACAAGGAGGCCCACAGAGACAGTTCGATGGCCAGCCGACAGGACACTGCAAAGGAAGGGGAGCCACCCACACGGATTTAGGCCCTGCATTTTATAAAACCCCCAAATACCGTTCACTTGGATGGAGGTCTCTGTAAGGCTTTAATTTATACTTCATAACGATTTCGTCTAAATGAAACGGACTTTTGTTTAAATATTGCGAGAAAACATCGAATTTAATTTCCACTGTGCTGATCACCCATCCGGAAGTCCTTAAGAGGACTTCGCTCCCAAGAATCCGTACTAAATAATTGTATAACGCGTCGGGAATGTCTCTCCGCAGTGGCACCTTGGTGCTTGCAACAAGAATAATGCTGGTAGCAGCGTGTAACAAAAGAAAACGAAATGCCGCATTCCCCACAATCATAACCGATGCTGGAAGTGTTGTCCCCTTCACTTGTTTCCCAGTGATGTGTTTGCTACCAACATCATTTCCATTTTTAATAGGATGACTCGGCCCTGTGCGGAGAGACTTTCCTGGCGAACTTTCTACCCTCTCCCCCTGTGTCCTTTTGTCTTGACGAGTTCAAGCGGGGCATAGCAAGTGTAACGTCTCAATCATCAGGGAGTCACAGGCACGTCATCGATTTCCCGTCAACCGCTTCTTATGAGAAATGAACGCGTTTCTCAGCAAGAATAACAATTCAATAGCAAAACTTTCACCTTACAGGTTCACAAGACGCATTAACTCCAAACACTAAGAAGTCATGATGTTAATATATGTAGCAAATCAGGCATAATATTGCATAAGCCCACTCATCAGCCAGTGGAACCGAGAAGCCCTTGATCTAGTCTCCACAACATCTCGAATCATTCAGCTTGTTTATCCAGGGTCTTCTAATATGATACCTCGCTACTATGTGGAGAGTCCTCCCATAAAAAGTCAACAATATGTATTCCTCCACTTTATCATTCGCACTACTTCAATCTACGTTTAATGGGAGGTGGCCGTAGCCACCCCCTTCTCATATTTTCGTCTGAAAATGCTCGCTCCTAACAACTGAAAAGCCATATGGCTGAGCGTTGTATCATCAGCTCACTCTGTTAAATAAATTTAAAAAAAAAACACGAAAAATAAACTATGTGGAGACAAATGACAACATAATCTGTTATGTTACCCAAGCAATATCACGCATACACACACTACACCAACCATCATATGGCTGCGCGGTGTATACCGAGATTACTATAAGAAGGGACCTCTTTGACAGCTACTGCTTGGCTACATAACTGCAGGTTATATACTTACACTCAATTAATTTAACTACGAGTTTGTTTTCCAGTTAGCTCATTTGTAAATGGAGTCATCAATGTCTCTTGCAATGCCATCGTCCTACACGCCGTTCATTTGTTTCTCGGCCTGTCGAAGTGGTCCCTTCTTAGAGTAACTCCTCTGACCTATTCTTAGAGTATATCACAGGCCCGGCGGATTATGTGAGAAGCTACACCCACACAAATAAAAAAATACCCACTCGGAATTTCGGGCGGGATAAATATTCTATAAACGTCAAATTCCAGAAATGAACGAAGTTTCTTGGCATTGCGACGACTTAAAGCGTTTATACGATCAATTATGTTGTAAGATCCGGTCAACAGAAGTGCCATTTTACGTCTTTATAACGACATGACTGACAAAATCGATTTGCAAAATTTGTTAATCAGTGCTGTTTTTGCATTGCAAAAATGAACTCTGTTACCACATTTATTTTATTTAACTTCAACAATTTGATGACAATTTAATGATAAACATGACCATTTGAAAAATTCTGTTTCTTATTTTTCCATTCATTAACATTTTCGGTGGGCATTTACGTGTACCCATTCGGACTTACCACCAATCGCCGCCTCTGGTATATCGTGTTATAAATAAGATTTTATAATAGTAGAATGTACAGCGGGTAAGCCTCTGGGATGACTCGTGGACAACGTACTAGCTTCCCGTGCTGTGGTCCCGGGTTCGATTCCCGATCGAGGCAAAAATAGCTTTAAAATCGTCCCAGTTTCTGTAGCTATGTGACGAAGAAAAGCTCAAGCATGCGGACCTTGCTAGTAACGGTGAAGAGAATACGCCATGTTCGCCTCATGACGCTTTTACTCCCAAGCTTAGGAATTTAACTAGGCCCAGGCAAGGGGAACACCGATAGCCGGCCGGCGAAGTCGAACTACCGACCCAATAACGCCCAATACATGCATGTTCAGCGGGTGCGCATTTCAGCGCAAAGGCGAATGGCAGGCGTGTTCGCCAACGGGCCCCGGGTGGCGCGCGGGCGGAGTGAAGCGCAGTTGCAGTTCATCGCCCCCGTTGACTCAGCGCCGGGGGGCGTCGCCATAAAAACCGCACGCGCGCGCGCAGACTAAAAGCATCACGCGCGGCCACGCATCTCCGCATCCGTCTCGGGCGACGCCGCTGTTTTGCTCGCGAAGCGCCGCTCAGGAAAAATGGAAAAGGCGTTCACGGAAACGGAAGCGTAATGTGGTACTTGACGTTTGTCTGACAACCTGTCGAGTAAATCATTGCATTCGTTTTAAAATATTGTAATTAAGTACAGGAGGAGGCGATTGCATTTTAATGAAACCTACACTATCGAACTTCGTGCGATTATTAAGGATATATTTTTACATTTACCATGAATTATTTTACTTTTAAGGCTTTTGGTTTTGTATAATTAGCATTGCAGAATGTCTTTTTTTAGTGTGTGCACTACGCTAATGTTAATTTCTTTAAACGGCAGAGGTGACAATTATTTTGAAAGTGTGACAACTGACAACCTATCGAGTACATCATTGCATTCGTTTTAAAATATTGTAATTAAGTACAGGATGAGGCAATTGTACTTTAATGAAACCTACACTTTCGAACTTCATGCGATTATTAAGGATATATTTTTACATTTACCATGAATTATTTTACTTTTAAGGCTTTTGGTTTTGTATAATTAGCATTGCAGAATGTCTTTTTTTAGTGTGTGCACTACGCTAATGTTAATTTCTTTAAACGGCAGAGGTGACAATTATTTTGAAAGTGTGACAACTGACAACCTATCGAGTACATCATTGCATTCGTTTTAAAATATTGTAATTAAGTACAGGATGAGGCAATTGTACTTTAATGAAACCTACACTTTCGAACTTCATGCGATTATTAAGGATATATTTTTACATTTACCATGAATTATTTTACTTTTAAGGCTTTTGGTTTTGTATAATTAGCATTGCAGAATGTCTTTTTTTAGTATGTGCACTACGCTAATGTTAATTTCTTTAAACGGCAGAGGTGACAATTATTTTGAAAGTATGATGATGGAATGAGAAAGTAAAGAAGGAAATATTGTTTATTAATAAATGTTAAGGAGAGAAACGAGTCCATAAACAAAAGGGTTCATCACAAGCTAAGATTTCCTTACGTGTTTTATTATATTTATATCTATTCACCTGCCAATATACCGATCTCTTAGGCGCAGAAGCTTAAAGTAACGCCAAGTTCATGGAATTGAAGCTGCCAGTAGATTCTCACGTAAAGCCTAAGGGTTTGATTGATTCAATCATTAGTGATTCCGCGTGCGTCAATTGCCAAGGTCATTACTCCCGTAAGTGTAGGATATGTTTTATCGCGGGAGGTGGCGGTTATCACCCCCCGCTGGATGGTGAGATCCGGCGCCGACCTACCCGTCGGTATGCGAGGTTTTCCCCAACCAGCGGAGCACCGCCCCAACCGGGACAAGCTCTAAGCTCCTGACTACTCTCTCGGCATGTGTGATAATGTCGTGCATGTAGGTGTGGGTGAAAGTAAGGGGGCGAGAATAGGACATTGTGACATACCGATATGTCGCATGAAAATAAACAAACATTTATTTGTAGACTATATGGTGGAACATGCATTAGAATATATCACGAGAGCAAAGGCTTAGCAACGACCGGGAATAAACAATGTAGTTTTTGTTTTTTGTAAATGCATTAGGAGGTGGCTGCATGCCGAAAGTAGAAAATTTGGGATTGGGCGAAGAAGTTTAGACGATCGAAAGGTCAGCTACACCAAAATATAACGAACGAATGGATTGGCTGGGTGAGAGAAGGACGGTCAAATGTTATGAAAAAAGAGAAGGTAGTAATACGGAGTCTTCGAGGGGTGAATCATGCAGGAAGATTTCATTCTGACCGGCATCGCGTGTCTGAACTGATCGTAGGTTCGTGAGAGGGAGCGAGTGTAGTGCAGATAGTCAGAGTCGGGTTATCAGATCGTGAAAGTTTAAGGACAGTAAATGATATTGCAGATATTGCATGTGGAAGTAATATTGATGCATAAATTGGGACTTTGTCGGGAGTGGTAATCGAGTTATAGATTTCGGGACTGTGCCATAGGACGTAATCGGAACTGATAATTTTGATAGTTTGAGACCAGCTTGGATAGGGGCAGAAGAGGATTTCTTGGGACCTTGGACTACGGCAAGCTCGCAAGATATTTCGACTGAGAAGTCTACGAGGGACATCAACGAAGAATAGATAAGTTAACCGCGGTATAAAACTCTAAATTCAAAGATATCTTGATCAAAGGCCTAACATCAAAATCATTTATTAAATTCACTAAATTGTTTGCTAAAAAGGTAACAATAAACTTTGTTAAATTTTGTTCTTTAGAAAAGAAAGTGATATTTCATTTAGTCAATCCAAACAGAAATGAACTAGAAATATAGAATCATTCTATTTCAGATTCCCAGCTGCGCTGTATAGTCAGCGGATCCTATAATCCATTATAAAGGTAATAAGGATTATAATATATCGTGACCCATTGACCCAGCAAGCTGGACGCTAAGATCTTTGCAAGATATTAATGTGGAGAAAATTTTGAATATCTCAACATGGAAGAAGAAGGAAAGATCGCGTGCGCCACGTCGCCCATTTGTTAGCGTACTGCTCCGGCATTCGCCTGGTGTTGATCGGAGAAATCGTGGATCGGAGCAACTGCCGCTGGAATTCTCCTCCAGACAGTGGCTGAACTTATAACTAGAATCAGAAATCCTGCCACTGCCAGGACTTGAACCCTAGGACCTCCCGGGCAGAGGCAGTGCAGTGACATCAACTGATGCCCTGAGCTACCGGAGCCGGTACATGAGGGTTTTCATTACATGGTTGTAGTGTGGTTGCTGTCTAATGATCACTACGTTACATGTGAGCATTGATTCATCCAGAATTGTTTATTAACTATCATTCGCCCCAAAGGGCACTTTACCATCCTTGATGCAGTACAAATCAACAATGTAATCAGTTGACCAGGAAGCGGAAGAACGTTAAATCATAATCTTCCTCCCTAGCCTATTCTCGGAAGTGATTTTCATAACTTGACTTCGAAATTTTAGCTTCTGATCATCCATTTTATGGGACTAAAATAGGCTCTCAAAAGGCGAAAATATCCATTTTAATTTCTTAAATAGTTAGTATAAAAGATGAGAATAATTATTGAGAATAAATATTACTTTTCTTCAAGATGTTTGTTTTAATGGCACTTTTTTATTGGTTGTATTATTTTAAAATTAATTGACATTATTATTAGAAAGGCATCTTTTATTACACTAACGATCGAAAGAATGAGAAACGCAGTGTACGTACTACTTTTATCGAACCAGAGACAAGCAATTTTCAGCGCTCTGATAATTACTACATATTCGTGAAGTTTAATGAAAATAATGCTTGCCCACCTGTTTAGACCATAGATGACAGAAAACGACTTCCTCGTGCGTTGAAAAACAATCAAATTAGTTAATTGAATGTCTGATTGACAATCAATTAGTTAACTGGTAACAATCGAATTAACATTGATTACTGTTTAATTGGAAGCATCCAAGAGCTTAAATACCCACTCACAGTTAGGAAGATGTAAATTAGTAGAATTTTTCATTGAGTTTTGTAGCACTTCAGATCGTTATCGTTCAGTTAGCATGAATACCCAACTCGAGAGTATTTCTACAAAATAAACTTTATAGTCTAATTTGAGACAATCTCTCGCGATTATTGCTGGTAATTAGCGAAGATAAGATAATAAATTATATGTATTGTACTATCGTAAAGTTATGAAAAGTTTTTATAATCAATTACAATTTCGTACGTCAAAACAGTAAAATAGATATTTGCCCTGAAAACTCTATGTCTACACATCACACATCCCTATCAAAGCTATTAAAATATTACGTTTAAGGTTTCGATTGGAGAAACAGGAAAGTCCTGGAGAAAAGTCCGGGAGACCCTGCTTTAGATTATGAACAAAGGTAATAGCGGTGCGTTTCGCAGTTCTTCACGCTCTCTTCTCTGCACTGCAGCCTTCGGTCTTTCGCTCCTCCTTTTCCGCGATGTTGGCATGCATGGCTGCTGAGAAAGCTGCGGAGTTCCCTCGGTCTCTCTTTAGCCCAACTTATCGAGGTTTCCCTCTCTTCCCTGGTTTCGGATGATCAACGGGAATACCACGGCCAGTGCCGTCGTGAACATCATTTGGCCAACGAAGATACTAATGCTGTCTCAGAATGGAAGTTCCGAACTTCTCCGGCAAGAAAAGTGTAAATTTTCTAAGAAACTATAGAGAAGGACTCTATTTGCGATAAAGGAAATCATTTAAAGGCACGGGCAAGCCAGTTGAAACTAAATCAACTAAAAGGTGAGCTTATTGAATTAATAACCTAGAAGATGTAGCGAAAATTATTACACCACATATTGAATAGTATTTCTGTTTTAAGCCTCAGATAACAAACATCTTTAGAGAATGCCTGATACCTTTCAAATCGTGAGTATCGCACAGGCAAGTTACGTGGCCATCAGATTAAGGTGCATGATCGTCTGATTGGGTATGATTTGGTTCTTTTTTCATGACGTGAGTCACTCGTGTCTATTAATCACGCGTATACTACTCTCCATGTCACCCGACGTTTTGTAAAAGCAATACATCTGATTGTAATTGAAGATCATCGAAAAGAAAATACTCCCAATAAGAATTAAGATAAATATAGTATTATTTAATGAGATAAAGACGTATAGCTCACATTCACAAATGGAAATAGTACACAGTGGCGTAGCTTAAGTTGGTGTCACCCGGGACAAAACTAATGGTGTCACCCCCCTAAATTAAATATAAAATTATCTGTATCTGAATAGTTTATACATTATTTAATAAATACAAATATATTTGCACGATATTAAAGATAATTCGTAGATTATTTTATCAAGATTAACGATAAGATAAAGTAATCGCCGAATATACACTCTTTACATTATTTTTCTTTACTTTCTTGGAATATATGATTTAATTGTATAACTATTAAATTAACATGTATATATAATGTTTAAATAAATTATTAAAATTATATAATTCGAAATATAAAATGGTATAATTAGTATCATCCCTAAATGGTGTCACCCGGGGCGCACCGCCCCCCCCTAGCCCCCCCCCCTACCCACTGATAGTACATCATAACAGATCATGCTGAACAGGCAACTTCCAGACGACTGTAAATTCTTACTCGATCGATTTTCCAATCGAATGTAATTGGGGAGAGTGCGGTTCGCGGTGGATTGCCTTGAAACGTCTCCGTTCTTAACGAGGGTCAACGCTATTCCTTTCTAAAGTGGTTCTCGCAGTTCAACAGCACTTCCAACATTCTTCCACTGAAGCCGGTGAGAGAAGTTCACTGTATGTGATTTCGTTGTTTGACTTGCCTCTTATGGAAGACAGAAGTTCACGGCACGCCAGCTCGATTCACGAGTGGTATTATCCGCGCACGTTTTCTTGAGCCCTCGCTTCGCTCGTTGCGCGAGGACTGGGGAGTTTGGTTATTTTGACAAGGAATTTTACATCAAATTTGTAGTTCGTTTTTCTATATAGAATAATTCCTGTTACATAGATGCGAGCTTTTCTGGTTATCAGATTGTGTCCACAATGCTCTTTGCTATCATTTATTCTTAATTCAACTAATGTTGGCAAAGGAATGGGGTAGATATTCCAGGGCTCAAGAAAACGTGCGCGAATAATACCCAACTTCGCCTCGCTCGTTAGAGGAGTGGATCTTAGATCAGTGTGGCTTATCGGATTCTGAATACTTTCGGTATTGCGGTATCAATGAAAGACATCTCGTTCTTCTTCTGAATACTTGCCTGTATTGCTTTAAAATCGGGTCATATTCATCTTCTTCTTTGTCTCCTCTTCTTCATCCCTTCTACTTTATCCCTTCTTCTTCTTTATCCCTTGTTTTTCTTCTTTATCCCTTCTTCTTTTTCTTCTTTAGCCTTTCTTTTTCTTTTTCTTCTTTATCCCTTCTTCTTATTTTTCTTCTTGATCCCTTCTTCTTCTTCTTCTTTATCCCTTCTTCTTTATCCCTTCTTCTTTGTCTCTTATTCTGTCTATAACGTGCAGTAGATGCGAAACCGCATTTCAAGTTTCGTAGACGGAATGTCGTAGGTTCGAGTGTTCGTGGTATCAGGCTCCAGCTAGAAATCGACGACTGTCTGGACGAAAATTCTAGGAACCGGCTCTTCCGAAGCCATTCGTGGTTTCTTCTGATCCATTCCGAGTGGATGCTGAAGCACCACCTAAACAACGGACCAACAATCTTAGGCACACCTTCCTTCACTATCCAGTACTCGTTTTCAACCTTATGGTCCTATTCCCCATCATCGTATGGCGCATTTCAATTCGTCGCGTCAGGCAAAGGTGTCTTAGGGAATCTACTGATCTCACTGCAGTCCCTCTGACCGGGAGGTTTTATGGTTCCAGTCCCGACGTTTACAGGACACTAGCTAGACAGCTAGGTCGAATTCAGTCGTTATGTGGAGAAGAAGTTGGACGGCCGGCTGCTCTGATCGGTAGTTTTCTGTGGTTTCTCCGATCAACACCAGGCGCATGCCGGAGCAGTACCCTACCAAACGGGCCACGGACAGCGCGCGATCTTTCCTTCCTCTTCCTTGTCGTATCTCTTCCTCTCCCCTTACACACACACACACACACACACACACACACACACTTACACTAACATGCACTACACTACCACATATTCCGAGAGACCGGTCGGGAGATTAGAGCTTGTCCCGGCTGGGGCGGTGCCCCGCTGGTGGGAGAGTCCTGGTTATGGGGAAACCCCACTAGCCGACGGTAGGTTGGCGCCGGATCTCGCCATCCAGCGGGGGAAGATCACCGCCATCTCCCGAGAAAAAAAATATGCTCTAAACGGGACTAATGACCAAAGCAGTTGACGCGCCCGGAAACACAAAAAAATCAATCACTCAAAAAAACTACTTCACATGACGCATATCAGTCGGGAGCCTAGAGCCTAGAACTAGGATGGGTATCCGCTGGTGAGAGGTTCCTGAATAGGAGAAAGCACGCAAGCCGACGTGTAGGTCGGCGCCAGATCTCACCATTCCACTGGGGAAAGATCTCCGGCATCACCTGTGATTCAAATCACGTACTACACTTAGTAGAATAATGACCTTAGCAGTTGATGCTCACAGAATCACTAATCAATCAATCAAATTCATTAATCGATAAACTATCCAAGGTGTCGGGAATCCAGGATACAGCAACTGCAAATCTCCCGTGATTCCCTGTGTCTCGGTGATTACCGAAATTTAAAAAAACTTTGAAAATGCTTATAGTTATCAGTAATTTCGAAATTTCTGCCTTTTGGCAATGCTATGAAAATGATCAAACCAAGAAAAATGTAATTCAATGTATGACACTGTCCTGGTCTGTGAACAATGTCGATGTTTACGAAATTAGTTCTTTACGTAACTAGCACAGAAAGTGAGTCTTTGGCGCAAAAATTTAATGTTGACGGGGGACACGACGATGGGGCAGTAGAAATAGGTACAGAAATTCCGGTAGATTTTGAAATAAGTACGCCAAAACCACTTTCGTACGCGTTACGTTCATTTTTTTGTATACCAGTATTATAAACTACCTTTTCTGTTGCAAGAAATCGTTTAAAATCAGGCATTTTGCGGCACAAATGATGACGTAATAGCATTTACGGCACGAATGATTGCGTCATCACACGTTCACCCCATCGCAGCGAGAGAATCGTAGGTAGAGGTAAACGGAACCGTCGACCACTACACCATTTTCTCGCACACATGTCAAATACCCGTGATTCCACAAGAAAGTTAGGGTTGATTTTCTTATAAATTTATAATGTTGTTATACAAACAAAAAGCGTATGCAACTCGTTTATAATGTTGCTTTATTGCATTCGTTCAAATTGGAAAACTGGTCGCTCGTTTTCAAAACATGTACTCGTGGAATAACGCTTAACATAATAAACTAATCGCATAAACTACTATTTTTGCACGAATTCGTGAAAACTATCAAATATAAAATCTTGGGATCATTCTCAATATGCGAGGCTGGAGATTCATTGATTCATGACGCGTAGTTTTTTGTTTACTTCGTAGCACTCAATATTGTTTAAATGCCCATTACTCAAAAAACGGTGAAGATAAGTCCCATACATGCATGAGAGCTGAAAATTTAAATTTTATTTTTCGCAATTGAGATTTCGATGAGAATGCGATTTTTATGTCTACTGGAATTCATTTCCTTTTATGGTTCGGAAAGTTGCCGTGACCCCCCGTTATTTCTATCGAGATCAGCTGTCTTCACCACCCGTTGTATATCTTCTTCTGGGCGCTTCGCATCCCTCGGGTCTGAATAGCCTCCCCCGACCTCCTCCGGCGCGCCCCGCCGCGGCGCGCCGGGTCGCCTTTGTGAAGTGGTGGGGGAGGGGAATCTCCCCATCCCTCTTCGCTCTGGAAGTGGCAGAGGTCGCTTCTGGCGACTTGTCGCTACACCGCGCCGCCGCCGCCGCCGCCGCCGCGACTTATCTCTCACTCGTGCACAGAACTACCCTCCTCGAAAACGCGCTGAGAAGTTTCCACTATTTTCCAAAGCTTGCTTGCATTGGAAGTAATCTTTTATCTATGCTTAAATAAACTCACTGTTAATGTTAAAATAATCTTTTATCTATGTTTAATCTATACTTAAATCTATGCTAATAATCTTTTATCTATGCGTAAATACAGTTCACTGTTAATATTAAAATAGCAATGATTATTGTAGATTAATATATCGTCCGGAAACAGTAAAAAGTACATCAAGAGTCTGCGGACGTTTTTTAAGCTCCAATATCCACACCTGAATCTTTTACTGTACATTCTAGAATTTTTATAACACGTACCAACAAAGCGTGGTTAGCAACATTTGAAAACTCGAATTATTAAAAAAACTTTCACATATTATACAAGTTTATTACTACTTATAAGAATAACTTGTACTATGTCATGAGATTCGAAAGTACACTATCTGTTGGGGAAGTAAATGTTGCAGATGCAGATGAGGTTTAAAACTGAATTTTGCAGGGTTTGGATAATGAATGCTTGAGTATCAACCTTAATTTAAATTTAAATTACCGGAAACTTGTCTCTATCAGAAGGTGCCAGTCCTCCGCAAGCAATATTGGAGTTATTTTGTTTTTATATAATCATTTGAATCTATTAAATTTGCCACAATTGTTAAACTTGAAATTGGTTTCTTTCAGACATAACATCACAGGTTGGCGTTGTTTCTTTACCAGTTCAGATTGCTCTTTTCTGGGAAAATGCCATTTAAAGTCTACTTAGAATAGAATATTCACATTTCCTGTGATTTTAAATTTTGCTCTTTTCTCAGGTTTTGCCAGCATTTTGCTTCTGCTGGGCGTTAGTAATGACTGTTTTGGATACACTGTTCTTAATGCTAATACCATCTTGATGTTCAGTAACAGCAGCTTGTGTTTTGTGAGGGGTAACTTTCATATTGCATCGAAAGAGCATAGTATGCTTTACTTGTTCAGTGTTGTTTACTTCTGTGTGGTTTCAGGTTAGGTTCCCTCTGTTATCAGAACAATCTATATTGTCAGTTGCACGACGTGTGAACTCAACACACCAGTCCTGGGAGTGGAAACCGTATTACAGTTTGCCTCCTGTCACATCTCTGCGCGGGTTTATGACGAGATAATCACTTGGGCTCCGTCTGTCAGTCTTTTACCCAGCCGCCCTCGTGGAGAGTGGTGCATCACCCCAATGTGTTAATTACCACACCCCAGAAAAGTTCAGACCATCCTATCTCAACGGGATAAAAAACTACGTAAGACTCAAGAATGTGAATACCAATAAGCAATAAAACCAAATATAATAGTTTATTTATAGTTCTTCGAAATATTTTTATGTGAGCATAATAATAATAATAATAATAATAATAATAATAATAATAATAATAATAATAATACATTTAGTTTGTATACATTTGCAATTAAACATTTTAGGAGACTTTTTAAAAAGTGAAACGAAGAGACGTCAATTCCTGTGGCTTTGGGAACATAATACCAATAATGCAAAATACATAATTGACATCTATTGCCTATATCATTGCTATCATTTATCACAAATATACCATTAATTTAAATCTACATACTCCATAAATAAAGTCTTCTTACATCGATTTCATTAAAGTAATAAACATTTATAAAAGTACAGCTGGTGAATTGACAATAAAAAAGACCATCTCCTCTTATGCAGCACGAAATGAATAAATCCTAAGAATGTTCTTGGCAAAGCTTTCTTTAGCAAATCCCTTAATTTTATCATTTCAAAGTCATAAATTGGCACCTAGATTTTGTGACAGCCCACTATGAGTTAATCCATCTATGCTCTGGTGCGGCCAAGCGAAACACGACTGTCCTACCCGCTTAGATGGCTCAAGATATCAACTGATGCCTCTGCAGTGCCTGTGATCGGAAGATCTTAAGGTTCGAGAACCAAAGATAGTAAGATTTTCGACACTGGCTATATTGCTAGGTCGAATTCAGCCGCCGTCTGGAGTAAAATTCTAGCGGCCTGCTGCGATGATTAGTAGTTTTCTGTGGTTTCTCCAATCAACACCAGCCGAATGCTGATCCGCGCGCGATCTTTCCTCCCCCTTTCTTGTCCTCTCCTCACCTCTTATTTTCACACACTAAATCGCACTTCAATGTCGCACATGTCGGAAGCTTAGAGTTTGTCCTGGGTAATGAAGTGCCCCGTTGCTCTCACCAACCCGCGAGGGAAGATCACAGTCACCTCCCGTGGTGAAAATACATATGCTATACTTACAGGACATTCTCATAGTAGCGGTTGACACGCTCGGAAACATGTAGTAATCAATGACGGTCTTCTCTCGGGCGAATGAAGTTGGACGATTTATCCGCGACCGCTTTTCATGGGGTTGAAGGGGAATTGGGGAACTGTATGACTCCTCCTCCGTGAGCGAGGGGCGAGGGCGGAGTGAAGGTTTAAAGGCGTCCGTACACCACCGAGCTTGGCTCGCGAATCTCGCTCGGCCGATCTCCCGTCTCGATGAGATTATTCGACAAGTTTCCTTGCGGCCTTTAAGCAATTGAGATGCCCGGTGCTTTTTCTTCTGGACGTAAATGAAGCTTTACTGTCAATGCACGTTTTGATTAACTCTTTTGCTATTTGAGGAGAAGTAGGGCGGAGTAAGTTTATTATGTAGTTAGCTGCTCTATAAATTAATATCTATAATTCTCATGCGAAAATGTGTTATATTTTATGGAAGCGAAAATGTCTAGTTTTCTAATGTTACCAACCATGCTCGTTGGTACCTTTTATCCATAATTCAACTAGTATTTTAAAAAAGGATTAGGGTTTCTGGAGCCAGAAAAACGTTCCCAGTTGTATCTTCTCCATCTATTCCTAACACTTTTATTATATTTACTGTTTTTTGATATGAATAAATTAATTAAATTTAATCAAAAATTTTCCATGTGTGGAGAACCACGAGCGGTACATGGCTGGCCAGAACCTCCGTGCCGGAAGGTCGGGGAACCTCCGTTCGGAAGGTCGGGGCGGACCCTTAATGATCACTTTGTAAAGCTATACGGATATATTTCAATGGAAAAGTTTCCGCTAAGTGCTCCATTGTTCCCTCCAGCGTCATGCTCCGCCGTGAGGAAAGGGAGAAGAATTTACTCAATACCGATGGAGGAATTTTGGACGATTCTCGCCTGCGAGTATTTTTTGATAAACTGTTAAACCATTTGGATAAATTGAACAGAATTGCATGCACTTATTTTATTACGAAGCAATATTTTAGTATTAGTTACAAGAGGGACGTGTGTCTTACTAAGGCGTACCTGTATTGTAGTGTGTAATGCTTTGGAAACGTTGAGTGGGTGGATCCAAGGACTAAGGACCAAGGACTAAGACAGTCGAGTCGTAGCGATCTCGAACCGAAGGGTCGGGGATCGAGTATCGCCTCGCATGGTTGTATTTGTGTTCGATCTTTCACCCCTCATCATCACCATAGCGTTTCATCTTCACAATTACCATAAGGTTCACTCCAACAGTGATCGCTAATGACGAAGATCTTGATGCGACCTTAAATAACAAAAAATGACGTTATATAAATCTCAGAGATTGGTGGCCGGAACTTCGCCGTTGACTTGGAAGTGGGTGAGCGAAGCCAATAAATTAGGCCGTATGAAATTGGTGATGTTTTCCCTTAAGGTAATTTAAACCCACTACTCTGACAAGTATAACTTTTTGAATCAACACCCATTGTACAGTGCAGAACGTTGTTCCGCATGAGTTCCATCCATCTATTTTCTCTAGCTGATTGTCAAAACTATATTCGCATTTGGGGAGATGTTCCCTCTATCTGCGCTCGCCACCCATCCTGCAACTTCATGAATACTCGACATCGATTTGTATGTACGACGTACTGTGAGCCATGCTCTCTGCTTCTGTTTCTCGTCATGGAAGAAAGTGCCATCTAATCTCACGCTTCTTTCTCACCTACCTTCTCCAGCTTATATTTCTCCCAAAAATATGGCAAAGAGATGTCGAATTTGACACTTGGTTCAGGCAGACCCATCTCTATAAGTCGGATTCTAGTCTCCTCGCTGTTTCATAAAGCTTTTGATTATTAGGATTGTTCGCTTACAGCGCTGTTGCCAACATTTTATTCCCAATATGTAGTCAAGTGTTCCTACCAAGATGTATAATTTACGAGCGAATAATTTTTATTTTAGGATAAATCAGCGCTGAGTATGTAATATAGTGAACAAATTCTAAATGGATCCGACACACAGGATGTAGACCGGACAGATCAAGAGACGTCGTCTGAAGATCTCGGCAGAGGGAGATTCCGCAATCGATAATGGGAGACATCAGCGTCCGGCTGGTGGCTGGTGCTCTGCCAGAACTTCGTCGAAGAGAGGTCACCGTCACTGCAACATAAATAGCAAATTACACTGAGAAACTTGCTCCCACACAGTACATGAGAGAGAATTCTAGATTCATTCGACTCTATCAACTGTTGCAAGAAGAATTTGTTTCCAAACGATATCGAGTAAAAGTATTTACGTTTATTTTATGATATGATTTAAGTAATTAAGAATTCACACTTCCCACTTTCGAAACAAATATTCCAATCAAATGCGCTTTTGAAAACCCAAGTGTTGTAAGTGCAGCGCAAATTACAAATGGGTATAAAATCGGCAGGAAGTATGCCTTCAGATAATACAGACCTAGGTACATAGTACTGTAGTTTAAAGCAATTAATGTCAAACGTCTTCATAAACAATGGGAATTGAAGAAAATATATACAATGAAAAATATTAAATTTATGAAAATACTCGTATCCCACTCCTAGCACTCACAAATGTGTTCCGGTAAGCTATTTATAAAGTGTTTGTCAGAAGTCTTATGCGCAAGAAAAAGTTGAACACTGAAACTACACGAACATATTCCTTAAAATTATATCAAGAAAACATTTGTTGAGTGTTTCTCAAATAATTTGATACGATCCATCTTATATGACATGCATTCCAAATGGTGTGTTAATAGTATAAATCAGTGTTACGAAGTTTGTTTCGAATTACATCAATAACTTGTTCTATTAGGTGTAAGCATCTCCTAAATCATTACAATTTGTTATCTGGAAGGTGAGAAATTGAGTATTAAATTGATGTTACCATTTACAGAGGCCAATATTTAATATTTTTATTTCATTTTAATTGATGTACAAATACTATGAACAAAATTGTACTTGCGTGATACGAACTGTGGGTGGTACAAATATAAATTTGGATAAGGAAGTGGAATAGGACATTGTACTGTGCATTTAGACCAGCAGATAATGAACGTTCTATTTGGAATCTTTCAGGTATAGAAGAATAAAAAACAAAAGAATCGTTAATCTCAAGAGATTTCATCCGTTAATTTCACAAAATCCCGTCAAATTCGAGAAATTCGATCATAAATATCTATTAATTGTCAAGTAATGCGGTAGCAAAAATATGTGAGGTGTTGGATGGAAGTACGGGCTAACCTCGAAACCACTTTCGAGAAAAATAGGTTTAAAGTTTTCACACGTGATTTTATCGTAGTTTCGTCATCGGTAGGTAATAATGATACGGCAGTTAATTTGTTTGCATGTTTTATTAGGATTGCGTTGCCCCCACTAGTTTTAAAGAAAGTGCATCCTTTATATAAATATAGGTAATGATATGTCTTAAGCCGTTCTTCCGTTAATTTGCAGCTGCCCAAGGTTTCATGTAAGTGGTTCCGGAGACAAATTTTAAACTTGTTCCATGACGTACATAGTAAGGATGGACTTAAGAATTAAATAATAATTAATACTGTATTCTTCTTCATGAACATTTTATATTAATGATGCTAAATTGATTTGGATTAAAAAGGAGGGATGAGTTTTAGGATGAGCGTCGTCGCTCATAATCATTTTGTCCAATACAATAAGGAAAAGTAACGAAATATTGACAGAACTAGAATTACAACCAGCACAAGGAATTGGCGCATTCCGTGACAAAACTTGCAAGTAGTTCGATGATCTAACGCCTTCTTTACCAACTCTCGTTCACAGCATTCGCCTGCATTCTAGTTTCATTCGCTTGAACTTCTGTTAAATTATTCATATATACAACTACATGGAAGAACACGAGGAAGTCTAATGAAAAACAGAAAAACGGCTTTGCCCGGGTTTAGCCTTTCTTCCATCCAACTCCTCAATGATCCAATCTCTTACGCATTTCTAACCGTGAACGTGTTTTCGTGTTTCTTGGAACACTCAAACAAGGAATATTTTCCTCGTGAGTCACCGTAACACGCCACAGTATCAGTGAGTAAACGAGTTAGCTTCTTCGTTCTGCCCACGCAAGAGCTCCAAGTAAGAAGAGGAGAGAAATCGCGAAATGAAATAGAGAAGAACGAATCGCCGTCGATTTCACCGGAGCATTAAGAGCAGTTGCGAGTGGAAACTCGCTTCGTTTAAGGAGTAAAGTTAGCGAGGCATATGGCATGGAGTATGATCATCGCTGCCTGATACCAGCTCTTGGTCGTACTAAAGCAAGCGAGATTGTGTATCTTATGCATTCCCCCTATTGACTTCTTTTTAAAACCAATTCCATGTAAAATTCCGTTAATTATATTAAAATTTTGAGAGAATGATAGCACCACATATCAGGCTGTAAAGTAACAATTCATTTAATTGTTAATTCATAATCTTAAGAAAAATATGAAATCCTTCGTAAGATTTACATTTATGGCTGAAAAATCTAATACGACTCTCTTTAACTTGTGGTTCCCATTAGATGATGCTGTTTCTAATCCGCTCGCTCCATTCTGTAAAATAAATGAAACCAAACAAAATACACAGCAAACAAAGAATGGCCGAATTAATCCTGTGTAACCCGGGTATTTATCACAATCATACTTTATACTGGAAGATGAATGAATTCTATAAAGGATAACATGGAAATAACTTCCGTTACAATAATAAACCATTCCATCCAATAAACCGTTCCATCCGTTCCCTCCCCCCGCTCAACCCTGTCCCTCCCCAGCCCTCCTTGCCCATCCCTGCCAATCCCAGCCACGCTCCGCCATGCCACGCCCCGTCCCGCAACGCCTCATCCCACCCCAAAAGTCCCACACGGTTTTTTTTCCATTTAGCCCTGCCCCGACTGCCCAAGTGATTCAATGACATTACGCAAATACGTTTTTTATTTTTACATAGAAAAGTGGGACCGTGAGAAGTGACTCAGTAAATCAACTGATGTCACTGCAGTGCATCTGACCGGGAGGTCCTGGGTTCGATTCCTGACGGCGGTAGTATTTCGACACTAGCTTGTCAGCTAGGCCGAATTCAGTCGCTATCTGGATGGAATTCTAGCGGCTGGCTGCTATGATCGGTAGTTTTCCGTGGTTTCTCCGATCAACACCACGTGAATGCCGGAGCAGTACCTAACAAAGGAGCCGCGGACCGCGCGCTATCTTTCCATTCTCTTCATGTCCTATCCTCTCCCCTTACATACACACTTACACTAATACGCTTACGGCTACTTATGCTAATATACTTGCACACTTACACTACCACACATGCCGAGAGACCGGTCGGAGGCTTAGAGCTTGTCCCGGCTGGGGCGGTGTCCGTTGGTGGGAGACACCTGGTTGAGGAAAACCGTGTTAGTCGACGGTAGGTAGGCGTCGGATCTCACCATCCAGCGTGGGAAGATCGCCGCCAACGGCCCGATGAAAAGCATGCACTACACTCACGGGAATAATGACCTCGTTAGTTGTCGCGCCCACAATCACTAACAATTAATCAATCATCAAGAAACGTGGAGTTCTGTAGGATACAGCGGCAATTGTTAAGTTTTTTCAAAAAGTATCACATGTGCATAAAAATACCAGAAATATTTGCAGGAGAAAATATTGATTTAACGGTAGTTCCGATGTTGAATGAATATTGTTTCTTCTGTTCTGTTGATAAAAAATTAGTTCTTTGTCATTTACATAATAAGCGTAATATAATGTACAACAGCTATAAATTAGTATTAACAGCCTTAAAGTTCGTTTTCTTAATTCCTTTTAGTTCTTGATGTCCTATTTGGTTGGTTGCCTAACCAGCTGAAACCATACTACAGACCCTACCGTAGTACTTGTAAAAAATATTGATTTGTAAAAACACTACACGATTTGTAAGACAACAAGTAAAAACGCTAAACCTGCGACAACTTGATTGACTGATTGATTGGTGATACCTATCGCGTCAACACCTGAGGTAATTATTCCCGTAAGTGAAGTACATGTTTTATCGCGAGAGGTGGCTGTGATCTTCCTCAGTTCAATGGCGAAATCTGGCACCGTCCTACCCGTCGCCTTGCCGCCTTTCCCTTACGAGGTATCTCCCGCCTACGAGACACCGCCCTAGCCAGGCAAGCTCTAAGGCCTCATTCACAATGCAAACTTAAACGTAACGTAAGCCGTAAACTTATGCAGTAAACTTTTCACGTAGAAACGATCATTCACAATGGCAAACATAAGCTGGAACGTAGGTTTTGCCTGAACCAATGAGAATTCAACATATTGATCGATTCGTTTCTAGCATTCTTTTCGACTCTCCTATCGATTTCGCCTTTTTCATTTGCATTATCGAAGGTCACAATTTTGTTTCCCAATTCGAACCAACACTTCGCAACTCGTACCAAAACTCCACAAACTTCTCTGCTCTATCTTTCGACTAT